>VYZX01007965.1:187657-210311 GCA_013401335.1 Brachypteracias leptosomus | reverse complement strand
AATCCAAGCATTGCCGTTTATTGCCCGAAGCTCACTCATTATATACCCACCAGCACTGACCGCGCGCTGGAAGCACAACTCTGATTGGTAACAAACTCTGCCAGGCGCTAAGCAACATCTCCTGATTGGCCAGGTACTGCTCTCAAAGCACCTCCCTTGGTTCCACCTTCTGCCTCCTTTTTCTTGCTGCGCCACTCCCGTGTTATGTGCTGCACGTGGCTGTCCCCGTGTGTCCTTGTTTACATCTTCCCTGTAGCCGTCCTTGTGTGTCCTTGTTTACGTCTTCCCTGTAGCCATCCTTACTGGCGCCACCAAGTCTGGGTTTGCTCACATGCCCATTCTTACGGAGATACCTCTCCACAATTCATGACAAGGATATTACACAAGAACTCAATATCAGAACACTTATTTAAATTCAGAAGATTTTTAGGTCAGTTCTTTGTATGTAAAACCCAAACAATTACACTCTGAGTGTAACTGCTTTAGTAGTCACCCCATCAAATCACATTATTACAGGTAAAAAAAACAGAATAGAGCAACACAAGTAATTTTATACTTCTAATATATGAATAATATACTTCTGAATATACGCAATAAGCTGAAACCTTTGAATGTTCCATCCTTGGAGCTCAAAAGACCCCTGCTCCCAGTTGCTGCCCACCAAGGAAGGACATGGCATTCCAAGTAAAAACTTGTGAGGGATTTTTGGGTTTGTTTCAAAGGAACTGTCATGTTTCTCAGATGGCAAGGAGGAGAATGCTGATATGAACACCAAGGAAACAAAATTTAAACCCAGAGAGATTCAAAGAAATGAAAGAGTTAAGGGAGGAACTCTGACAGAAAGCCTGATGAGCATCTGAGAATTATGAAAAGAGGTGAAGTCACTGGGATAAATGAGGGAAATAATGGGAAAGACTAACAGATATTTTGCCAGAGGGAATATAGGGATTAGGACTGTGAGCTATGTTGAAAGAAATGGACAAGAGATAAGAGACCAAAGCTGCAACTACATACTTGATAGTGCAAAAATCTCTCTTATTTGTCTCAGAACAAATTCAGGGTTTTGCTGGCACAGGAGTTTATGTCCCACCACTGAGAACTGGAGTGGGTAATTCAACAGTACTAACAAAAAAAAAATAAATCCAAATCAACAGCAAAATATAAACTTTTTCTCCCCATTCTAAATATGCACCTTTTCAGACGAACACATTCCTCTGTCAAGTTCACTACATCATCATACAAACAGCTGCGGTTCCAGAACCCAGGAAAGACAGTGCAGAGGTGCAATGAGGTGATGGGAAGAGAAGGTGTTTAAGCCAGCATAAAATGGTAAATAAATTCATATAAATTAATTTATGATTTGACCAATGATGTAAATGAACTGATAAAGTGATGTAGGCTAAAGTTGGTGTAGGAGAGGAAAAATGTAAAGACAGATCAGAGAAAGAACTAGGACAGGCTGGGCAAGAATCTAAACAGGAAAAGAAGCCCTAAGAGTAAAGATTTAAAAAGCATAAAGTACCATATCAAGTTTGAAAAACCAGCCCAAGGACAAGCCCAAAACCAGCACTTAGACTTACTGAACCTTTCTGAATTCAGAATATGTTTGTTTCCAAGTGCCTCATTTCCTTATCTGCCATACAAAGATAATGCTGCCCTTTCAGCTCTTGGATAACATTTAGTGACAAACCACAGAAAAATCCACGGGGAAAACAAACATTTTACAGCAGAGTTTGCATAGCATGAGATAAATCCCAAAGCCTTGGGAAGCACTGATGATAAGACGAGCTATTTTAAAGGTGTTTGTTATGTGCACAGGTATGATGGTGCTCTCTAGCTGAAGCAAAGCAGCTGTGGAAAAAGCGGTAGCACTGTGTGATCAAAGACTGGATCAGGCTCCACACAAAGGGGGCGTGCATGTCTGCAAAGTAAGATCATACCAGTATATCTTAATTTTCAAGAGTTTTACTCTTCAACCTTAACAGTACTCTTAGTGCATTTGTCCATAATCATCTTAGAGAACACAGGAAACCTTTATCAAAAGCACATATAAAAGAGTATTTCTAGCAACCAATATATCTGTTTCACAAATACTACAATCAAGGTTTCCATCATCAATACTAACCTAAATACCAAAACCAAGCTTATGGTGATCCTCTGCTGAATTTTGGCAAGTTGGAAACCCTGTCTCAAAGTTGCTACCTTAAAAGCAAAACTTTTGCTCATTGTAGTGCCTAGGTGAGAAAACCATGTCTGCTCATTGAGACCACTCTCTGCACGCAGGCACAGGCTACTGAGATTGGGAGCATCCAGAGTGAAAATCTGCAGATAAGGACCCTTGTTACTTCAGATACTTGAAGCTTGTCAGGAGCAAGTGCTGTGCAACCTCACTATACCCAAAGTCAATTTAGAGCACAGCTTTAAAAACGACAGAGCTCTTTCTGAAGCAGGGATTTGGAGTTCAAAATTAGGAAGTCAGGGCATGGGGAGGATAGAGACAGTCACGGGAGAGACAGGGATGAAGCAAGTTCCATGGAGACCTTATAGCAACCTCCCAGTACTTAAAGGGGGCCTACAGGAAAGAAGGAGAGGGACTCATTATCAGGTAGTGTAGTGATAGGATGAGTGGTAATGGTTTTAAACTGAAAGAGGGCAAATTTAGATTAGAAATTAGAAAGAAATTCTTTACTGTGAGGGTGATGAGACACTGGAACAGGGTGCCCAGAGAAGCTGTGTATGCCTCTTTCCTGGAAGTGTTCAAGGCCAGGTTGGATGGGGCTTTGAGCAACCTGGTCTAGTGGGAGGTGTTCCTGTCTATGGCAAGGGGTTGGAACTAGATGATCCTTAAGGTCCCTTCCAACCCAAACCGTTCCATGATTCTATGATTCTAAGTTGTGATTCTTGTCTAGGCAGCTGATAATGTAAAAGAGGAGTGAGGTTAAGTAGAAGGAAACATGATATGGCCCACTATTGGCAGAAGACTTTAAGCCTCCATGTGTCATTTAAATAAATCCACTTAAAACACACTATAGACAAAGTAAATCCTGAGTAGCACTTCAGTGACTCAAGTCAATGCACTGTACCAGTGGAGCCATCTGATGGCACTCCTCCCAGCAAAAAGCAGTATTTTTAGGTTCTCTATTTCAAGGAACTGTGAAATGTCAAAAGAAAAAATAGTAAGTTCCAAAAGAAAGTCTCTCCATCCTAGCCTTTCATTAAAGGTGACCCTTAGGATCTACCCTTAAACAGTAACCTTTCCTGTGGGATGTTAATGCTCCTTGTTTTCCCAGCAGCAGGGAGATCTTTCTTTATGAAGACCCTCTCAGTAGCTCACATACCATTTTCCTTCCTTTACAGATTTCAGGCCTGATACAGCGTGGAGCCACTCAGGTGCAAACCTTAAACACCTCCTGTCTTTATTCTCTTTCAACCAGAGATTTTTAGATTACTGAGCAAACTCAACATCAATACATTGCACCACTCCTATAATTTACTGCTTTTTGGCAATACCCATCTGTGGGACTGAAACATTCCTTCCTTAGTCTTAAGTCCACAGCCCTGTGGTCCTCCCTGCTCCTGTACACCCCGAATACCCTCTCCCTTTTTGCTTTAATCACTTTCATCATCTCCAGAAGTGAATCTTGGGGGAGAGGAAAGTACTTACAACGTTGGAAGAGGGAATAATATTTGTTTTCTTGCTGTCAATAAACTGGAAGAGGCAAAGGAAAAAATTACTTATTTTGCACAACGCCTACATCAGCAAACCCTCTTCACTAAAATTTCTGGGAAGAAAATTCAAAGTGATAAATTATTGAAAAATCCATCCTAAAAAACAGCAGTACTGTATTTTTAGCAGCTAGTGCAGGCCAGCATTTTGGTATCACTGGGGGCAGGAGATGGGCACAATCTCCTCTCCTGGCTTGACAGCAACAGCTTTAGTGTCTGGAATTCAACCGGAAAAAGCTGGAAATATCTCACACACTGAAAATCAGAAAAATTCCTTCTCGCTTAAAAATATGGTGAGAAAGAAACTGTGTTACAATTAATAAATCCATAGTTTATAAATCCCCACTCTTTGTAAAACTTGGGGGAATGGGATAAACCTCACTACCAGGCAGGCAGGGACCCCCAACCATAACTCTTCTCCCTCTGGCTTGCAGAGGGAAGACACAATAACCTGTCTTTCCACAGCACTTCAGCTTTGCTGCTTCTCCAGCTCTGCTCGACACCTGCCCGTGCATCTAACAACAACCTGCATGTACACAGGGGAGTGGGAGGACACCAGTCCATGTTCTCTCTTCACTCCAACACCACCATCAGTGGCTCCAGTCCTGTATGTGAGAGGTGGCAGAGAGGGGAGAGGAGGGCAGCAATAAGTAGCACTGACAAATGGTAAACTGGTCCTTATACTTCATTACAAAAAACCAAAAACAGTTTCCATCTTTTCTCATTGAATCTGTGCAAACGCACAACTACGAGTTACTTCTGCCTTCCCAAGAGGCATGTGCTACTCCTTCTGTGCTCCTCAGGGTTATGCAGAAGAACAGGCAAGCAGAAACCCTCCATGAGAGCAGACACAATATTCCTGCACGCTCATTCAGATTCTCTGACTCATCAGCCTCTTAATACTGTACTTTTTTTCCCTTAGAAACGTATGCATGAACACAGCACTTTTGATACGTTAGTAATTAATTCTGTGCTATTACATGCAAGTGCTATGGCTTAGCTTTTAAATTCTTGATTTCCCTATGTTTTTTTAATATTTTGACGCAGTAGCTATCAGAGGCTTAAAGCAGGTCACTGCCTCACAGTAATGAAAATAAGTATATTAAGAGTTTACAGTCCACTGCTCCCATTCTCTGATTGCACTTATGAGAACATGATTGATAGAAATGCATATGCGCACACATCTGCAAAAGGTCCAGACAGCCAGGGCTAAGATGTAATTAAAATAAACACATCTGGATATGGAAATCCAGACTCTGAAGACATTTGAAGAATCTCATTTTTGACACATCCTTATGTCACATAGTAATCACCTTCATGAAATAACAGACAGCACTTACTAATTATCCTACACATTTGACCCCACCTCCCCCCCTTCCTCCTTAGAGTCCTTAATTTTCCCTCCTGTATCTGGATGGAGTACTCTGTGGGGCAGCCTAGCAATCACCAGCACAAATAGCTGTGGAAGTATCTAATCTTGAAATGGGAATAATCAAACACTGTTTCACAGTCATATTTTACCATGTTTTATGTGCATATATTCAGTACAAATAATTCATAATGAAACTGCCAGCAGCTGCATACTTGGTGCAAGCATTCATGTCTGTGCCGGCTTATGAATGTCTTTATTTTATGCACATTTTCTCCTCCTCTAATGAATCAGGTTTTGGATATTTTCAGGCTAAAAGATTGAAAAAAAAAAAAAAAAAGGAGAAAAAACATCCAATATGCTCNAAAAAAAAAGGCAGAAATACTCTCTAATATGCTCCTACCAGTTGGAATCGGTACATTGTTTTCAAGGCTCATTCATGAAGTTTGAATAGTTAAATTATATAACATCCGCAATAGCTTTAAAGGCCCCTGGGACTACTTCCCAAGTACTTATTCTTTCCTTAGTAGTTAAGGATGTGCATTTTTTATGGTTCAGTTCCTCGTTTTACATGGGGTCTGCATAGCCCGAGGTGTCACATTTCATGGGAACTCCACAAAGCATAAAAAAAAATAAATTACATGAAACCTGAAGATTCATTTTCATAGAGACAGAAAGCAACCCAATGCCTCCCAGCCTCTGTCAGCTTTAAAAACAAGGGAAATCCATAATTTTACGGTGGTGTTATTGCTGAACTTCATGTAGACCATGAGAACCCTATATCCTCATGAGCAGCACCAACATGAAAGGCCTTTCACATAATGCACAGAGCAAGGAACAGCTCAGTTTATTTGTAGATGTGTAAATTACTATAGGGTGGTTAAACTTTTGAACTCAAATTTGCTTCAGTGCCAATTCCCATCCCAGACTGGGAGGACTTGTACTGTACGCTCTGTGTGAGGACCATCTGGCTCTGCTTCCAGATGGATCGCGAAGCAGAATCACATCCAGAGAGAAGGGAGGGAGGGAGAAGGAGGAGAAGGGAGAAGGCAAACAAATCAAAGGAACACTTAAGATTGTGTTTGGTAGGAAAGTCTGTGTAATGCAAGCATAGGTCGAGTCTAATAAATATAATTTTAAAATATTCAGATGAGAAAGGAAATACGAAAAGCACAGAGGGGAAAGCAAAGAGGATGCTCTTCCTTTTTTTAAACTATGTCATTTCCAAGGTCAAGCTCTTTCAGCTACCCTTGTACAAGTAAACAAATGCATTTAGTCTTAAAGAGATATTTGCAGAATTGAAAGAGGATTCAGCTACTGAGCCAAGGAGGTTTAGTGTTTATATTATTAATCACGGAAATAGTAGAATGTGCCCTTTTCTCTGGTACAGTGAAGAACATTGTAATCTCATTATTTCTAATCTAAAGAGTTCATAAATCAAGATGTTAAAGCCATTTGTATTTTTTCATTCTATAGCTTTTCAAGACACAAAAAAAGGCACATCTTCAGGTTTCTGCACACATGTAGCAGGAAAAGGTATTGAGCCATCAGGTATGGTTCAGATTTTTCTGGGACTATTACTTTTAATACAAACTTCAACAAATGGCATCTACAGAGTTGACTGATGGAAAGCTGGCAGAGTAGCCCATTTCTAAACGGAGGTGGTATGGCTGCATCACAGTGATGCCACACCTAAGCTCAGCAGTGCTGCTCATTAACAGGTCTTATGAGCACAGGTACACTAATTTGCTACTACAGCTGTGGTTTGTTTGATTTGGTAGGGTTTGATGGGTTTTTTTGGTAGTGATGTTGGCGAGCCTGAGGGCATAACAGCTTCCAGGTGGAATTGCCATCAGTTGATATGGTTTCAGGGGATGGCAGTCTGATGTCCAGCATAATATGAAAGTTCAAATCTCTAAAAGACAAGCATCCAATTCTGAGAGACTTTCTAAAGGACTCAGCAGGAAGATCAAAGAACTGAATTTACAGGAGACTGAGCCAGCAAGTTTCTCTCAGAAGTAACACTCCCAAGTAATCAACCTTTCGGCACTTGATTTCTCTTTAAAGTACAGGCTGTTACAGCTACTTCAAGATCAAGTGAATTTACATAATTTTGAAGGACTGCACGTAAGAAGTCAACTTGAATATGTAGAGAGATATACAAGAATTTCACAGTCACATACGGATGCTCACTGAATGTTAACAGAAGAAAGTCAGTAAAGTTTTCATACTTGGATTCAGGAAAAGAAAGAAATGCAAAGGTAAGACTAATTGGGCACTGTCTGCTCCTATTTACTTGGGGTTGGGAAACTTTTGTACAGCTGGAGAACTTTAAAGAGTTCTCCAGTTCCCACTGAAATAGGAATAACACAAAGGTATGCATGATACACAGAATTAGCTTCATTTTCACTACTAAAATTACATTACTACCATCTGTTTTACTGTTGCGGTACCAACCCAGCAAGATGCATCTATTTAGGATGGACATAGCCTCTTACAGACCTTATTCCTAGTCTTTTGGTATTCACACAAACCCTGCTCATGATACATTGCTTCACATACATTTCCTGCAGAAGAATGTGCTTCCCCTGCTAAACACTTTGTAATACCTAACCTTTAGCACAAAAGGCCAAAGCCACATAATCTATCATCATGAGGGAGGAAAATTCAAGATCACTGGAAGCCTTCACGTCCTTGTAATAACGAGGGGTCTTTTTGATAAAAACAGCCAGCCGATTCCTGGAAATGGATCATCCCCCTGTTACAGAGAGCACACTTATAAATCCCAAGCATTCCTAGTAGCAGTTGGCTCGATGCAGAAATGCCATCGGCTCACTGATAACTTCATGTCTGGCTTTCAGAACAGGAGGGTTATCAGCAGCAGCTCGCACTGCCTGCTTGTGAAACCTCACCCTCACCTTCAACTTCCTCTAGCTCCTTGACATCCTCAGGCACACAGTGTCCTGGTGACAGACAGTAACCGGATGGTCTTTTACCACACAGCACTGAGTCGCTTCAGGAATTTAATCTGATTTCCCAGAATATGCAGCACAGCCCTTCATTCTGAAGTTGGCATGCAGGTGGGGTCACATGCCTCTGGCTTTATAAATAGGCCTAATCATCGTTGGTGGCTTTGGTACACATCTGTGACTGAGCCGTTTGCCTGTTGCTTTCAAAAACCTGCCCCCCTGCCTGGGCATTCATCAGTGATTCTGACTGACTCCGGTGGCTTCTGTACATGTTCAACCAGTCTGTCAACAGTTTGGCATCTAATGTCAACAGCAAAATTGCCTTCGGCATTAGAACCAGTAGCTCTTACAGCAGTTTCTTTCCATTTTTTGTTGTTGTCAGCTGCACTATACGGATTAA
Organism: Brachypteracias leptosomus; assembly: GCA_013401335.1. Lineage (NCBI taxonomy): Eukaryota > Metazoa > Chordata > Aves > Coraciiformes > Brachypteraciidae > Brachypteracias > Brachypteracias leptosomus. The sequence continues at coordinate 201,847 of VYZX01007965.1, read as the reverse complement.
CTAAAAGCACATGCAAAACACAGATATAGGATTATCTTGTGCAGCAGGAAGCAGAGGTTACTAAAAGGGTAACTACCCAGATATTTCCCTCCATCTATCCCTCTGCAAAGGTTGGCTCCCATTTAGTGACTAGAATGGTGAGGAGTTCCCCCATCCCCATGCCCCAGTGGGGGATCAGAAGGTTTATGGCTTATCAAATCCCACTCCTGTATTTTGGGAAGTTGCTGCTCCTCTTGGGAATTTCTCCATCTCTGGCAGTTCACAACTGTACAAATTGCAGGTCTCAGGCTTGAAGGGAATAGTTTTAACTGATCCCTACATAATTTAAGCATGTAGTGAAGAACAGAATGTGCCTTGGAATTACTTTTCACAAAGGATTTCAGTGCTTTAAGGTGTTCAGTGTTTTTAAGATACTTAGTTCTTTCTCATGTACATTTTAGGATTCACATAGGACTTTTCTGGTAAAAGTCCCCCATAAAATTACTTAAAAGTCCTGAAATGCCTTGCAAAACAAAAAGAGAAAATAAAGTAAGAGCACTGTTATATACTCATTCTGTCTGAACAAAGATAAAAGCATGCTTATACAAATGCAATTCCAAAACAAACCATATGTAATATTTATAAGGAAAAAACCATAGGGCATAATAATAAAGCTGCTGTTCTATCAGACTGAAGATGCTGTTGACTTTGTATATGAACCTGTGAACCCTACATCCTCTTAAATGATATGCCATTATCTCTCAGAGTATGTTAGATCCTTCTCCCAGGTTCACTGCCTTCATCATCTGTGCTTGCACAAGTAACTGTAGAGACCAACAGGATTTTTATCATTTTATCAAAAGTGCAGTGGATCTGCAAAACACACACAATTGGTTCTACTGTAACCCAGTCTCCTGCCCAGATTATTGAATTAAGTATAGATTATTGAAGATTTGTCTATACTGTCTCTGGAGGTATTCAAAAAACACGTAGACATGGCACTTAGGGACGTGGTTTATTGGTGGACTTGACAATGTCAAGTTAACAGTTGGACTCAATGACCTTAAGGGTCTTTTCCAACCTAAACAATTCTATGATTCTATGTATCTTTAATTTTAAATCATAATAATTGTTTGGGGGTTTGGGAGAGAGGGGCTAACTTAAAGAACAAATATTGCCTTAAATCACAATTCTTAGGCTTCTTCCAAGCACTTATTTTCCTTTATTTCTTCTTCTTAAAAAAAGCCCCACCACTAAAAATGCAAAACCACCAAACAATATTAAACCCGTCTCTCATTCAGACATTAAATGCAAATTCTTATTCCCCATATAAGCACAAAGTTCTCACTAAATCAGAGCTGCATCCAAAAGCTGCATTTGATTCAAACATGGTCTGCTATGAGCACAGACTCATGTCTCATTTTTTTCCTCAGCCTTAGTTCTTTGAAATTTTGCACTGCAGCAAGTTCAAGGCCTCTTTTTGCTTGGACTGGACACCTGGCTTGTGCTTTCAGATCACAAGAATGAACTCTAGCTTTCACCTAGTTATGGACACCTTTAAATACTGATTTGAATCCATAAGCAGCCAATTAGGGATCCAAGTACAGAAATGCTTTCTGCAAAAGATGCTGGATGATTTTTTGACAACCTCCTCCTTGGATGTGAGGGACAGAGAGGACAGGATGCCACAAGGCAGAGCTTCTCACATCATGGTGTCAGCAAACTCATCCCTGAATCCTCATATCTCAATTATTCAGCATAATTTTAAAACAATTAAACCTTGGTCTACACAAGTTGCTTCTCTTTCTCACCTTCCCAACAGCACTGCCTAAATTAATAGAAAACATCAAGACTAGTATAATTCTACCAATTATTTAATTAGTCTGCACTTAGGCTCAGCAATTCATGTGTTGCTTTATTTTGTGCAAGGAATGGAAGATTTAAAAATTATCTCAAAAACATCTTCAAAATTGCAGTAAGTTTTATGCTAATCCTCAGCAGTTGCGGTTATTTTCATATCTTTCTTATCCATTTCCATTAATTTTTGAATATTTGGCAACATCAACAATACTACAGTCTTGTAACTGGGACAGAAACTTTTAACTTCAGCACTATGTGTGAAGTTCATCATCCTTATGGATCAATATCATCAGAGAAAAAAAAGAAGGGGGGGGAAATAAAAAAAAAAGGAAAGCAATCCTGTTTCTGTGGAGAAAATAATCCCACAAAACAGAGGCTTTTTAGATGTCCATAATAATTAAAAAGAATATTGAAGTATAAATTTAGGCTGAAGAATTAATAAGGAAGAAGGAACAAAAGCTGTTTTCTAAACTAGTCTTTTAAAAGAGTACCTCTTGAGAGGTTGCTGTTGTTTTAGGGCCTATAGGCTATCCAGTGACAAAAGGGAACACTTTGGGAAAGGTACTGCCAAACAAACCTACTTCAGGGGACCTGAGCAGAATTCTTATCTTACTAGAAGAAACAGTCACTTCTTAACACTCAAAAATAAACTGTTTGGATTTCTCAGTATTGTATGTAAAAGCCACAATTATCTTCTCCTCACCCATTAAAGTAACTTACATTTTAGTGACTCATATTTAGTCATTTCTTTGGCAGCTTGGTCTGGCTTGAATCAAGTCAAAACCACTAACAGAAATTCACAACCAGAAAACATTAGAGTGAAACAACGCAGATCTTTGGAAAAAGGGAAGCAATTTCCTCAAGAAATAACATGTACCTGAGAACTCACTGAACCACCTACAATCCTTACATATTCATATATTTCCAACCTATTTTCCTTCCTAGGTCCAAAGCTATTTCTTGAAGAGTGCAGGCAAACAAGCTCACAGGAAACATTCAGAAGTTGCTCAGTCAAGATGATGGGCAGTCCCAAGTGGGCAAGCCCTTGGAGGTAGGGGAGGCAACGCCATGCCTAACGCTGCCATTTACTGTCACAAACCCTGCAAGCTGGGTTAGGGTCACAAGAAGAAAACAGTGAATTACACCAAAGGTGTGGAGAAATGCAGCCAGAATATGAAACTAAGGAGAAATCCCATCCTTTTACAATTCAGGTTAAATGCAGTGAAAATAAGGAGGATATCTCCACTCCAAAATGATCTGCAGAACATGGACACCACAGCAGCAATGAACAAAAATTCTAGACAAAGCCAACTTTTTTTTTTTAATCTCAGTAACTTAACACTGAGTTTATAGTTTATGGGACCACCTCAGTGCTAGCTATGATGTACCTTCACTAAAATTTATTCATCTATTCAGCAGCACTCTGAGTTTCGCAAAATGCAGCACTACAATAATACACACAACTGTCACAAAAAAAATCCAACCAATCGCTATGGTCTTCCAAAAATAATATACCAGAAACACTCTTACATGACGTATTTAATGTTTCTTTTCAGCACCCTCCTCAATGTATTTGGATAAGATTGTTTGGCTACACTGTACTTCCAAACCTATGCTTTATCTCACTGCACATGCAGACTTATTCAGAAAGTACACGCTGGCTCCTGGAACTGCAAACCAGCTGACATAATCTTGGAGTTGAAACAAGCTTTGAACTTCCTGAAAGACAACCAAGACCAATTTAGCGTCTGAAATAAAACCCACATCACACAGGAAAATCATATTATTGCAAGAGATGCTGGGATACCCTGCCCAGAGAGAAACTTCAGCTTCATGTACCAGCAAAACAGGGGAAAAAACAGACCTGACTTCAGAAGGTACCAATCCCTGAAAGCATCTTCTCTAAATAAGGTTTTTAGCCTTATGGCATACTTCTATATGGTTAGTTTTTCTTATTGTTCTGCTTGGTTTATATTTATTTTGAACAGGCTGTGATCACTTGTTAATAATAATGGAACAAGATAAATTTTCCTTAGTACAATGCTGTGGCCATTGACATTAAGGGTCCATTTTATCATTCATTTAACTCCAACTTCAGACCATGTGAAAGCTACAGAGGCCACATGAACTTTTTTCTTCCTCTTTTTTTTTTTTTAACAAAGAAAAGAAAAATTATAAAGCAATCAATATGCAAGGGAGTTTTATTTCTTCTCAATCCATATTTAGATGATGTCAAATGAGATCTCAGTAAGAAGAAAGTACCTATAATACTGTGGTGAGATCACTCCAATGTGACTGACTTTTCTGATATCAGCAGATCATTCTGTGACCCATGAGGATCAGTGCCCTGGACCTTATCTGACACTGGAGGAGAAGAGTTGCAGAGCGATCCAGTGTTGAGATTAGGAGGCTACTTGGATAGTACTATAGTATGATTCAAGTACATTTATTTCACTGTACAACTACTGACATAGAACATAATTTGTGGTATTGGGTTGGTTTCTTACATATCCCCAAAAGCTGATGTTTGTACAGTCTAATCTTCAGGTTCATCCCAGGAAGCCACACTTACTATTTGCAACCTTGTTTTCATTAACTTAGCATTTCTGGTTCTTACAAAATCCTTCTCCCTATTTCTGTATTTGTTTTACTCCTTAATTTGCAATTTGAGTTTTGGCAGCTAAAGACATCAAAGTCACATTTTTAAAGATGAAGAAAATTCAAATGAGCAATCCACCACAACTATGCATTCATTAGCGTTCTTTATTTACTGTGAGATCATCTGGCAGCAAAGATACCAAGAGGGTATGACTGTTCTCCCCCCACTCATAACTCCTCAAAATACAGAAGGAACTCTCCCAATTTGCAGCCTGCATTCATTTGGGCCACGATACAGTATATCAGCTTTCAAATCCAGTAACACGCATTTTCCACATCACTCTCCAACCCCTACCTTTGCAGTTATCTTTTAAGTGCAAAGAACAGAATGTAAACCTCTGATTACCTGATGAACTCCAAAATATCGGAGAGCTAAAAACTGCTTCCAGCCAACTGACCTTAAGATATGACCATCTCACTGTTTATTCCATATCTACTAATCCCATTCTAAGAAGTTATTTTTCTCTGTGCCTTTTGACCTTTACATTTATGTGGCGAAAGCTTTACTAAGTCTTTTCTTTCTTAGAATTACAGATTTTCAGTAAAAAAAAAAAAGAAAAGCCGGACAATGTCGAGACTACCAATATTTTAATTGTCAGTTCACCCTGCTCAGCAGTGAGCATTCATCCTTCCTTTAATTTTCCTGCATAACACGCAAGAATTAAGACCAAACTGAGAAACATGTTCCAAGACACTTAGCACTGCAAGTTGCAGAAGACCTGTAAGAGTTTCAGAGCAAAAAAACCAACTTTTGGATGCATTTCCTTTACCTCTCAGTATGTAGTTCTGGTAGTTCTGGTCGGCCTCCGCTCCCACTTTGATTAAGCAAGTCAGACCTTCTGCGACAACAAACTCATGAACCAAGTCCTTGTCATCCTGCACAAGAGAAAGGAAAAGCTGCATTAGAATTCTGAAAGGCAAAGAAACAGGATAGATCATAATGTAAAACCAAATGCACTCCTGCAACATTGACTTTCATGATGATTTCAGATGATGTAAGCAGGTTGATATGAAAGTTGCTATATAGAAGACCAAAAGCAGAATTCTGAATTTTAAAGCCAGAAATAAATACATTGATGCAAAGCAGGTAAAAACAAGCTTTTACCTTTAAGTCAGCTACAGAAGATTAATATCTCTAAAGCATGACTTCTGATTTTTTCATTAAGGGCTTGCAGATATTCTACCTCGTATTAAAATCTCATCATATCACATCAACAGGCATCCTCACAGCCTTAAAGTGTCAGTATTAGCAAGAGAAGCCCATCTATATGCCTTAGCATAATTCCAGTTTCAATATTTGAAGTGCATAGAAAACTTTTTAAATTGGTGTTTACTGCAAGGTAATATTATATTCATTACCTTAATGTAATATTGATTCATTATACTTAGAACAGGAAAGCATAGTGTTGAATATAACACCATTAGTTCTCACACTATGATGGAAAACACAGGGAATGTAAGAGGAAATACTCCTCAGTATTTGATGGAAGTTAAACTTGTTAAAGCAACCTACTTCTTTTTTTTAACTATCTACTCAGTGTAAGGGAAGGATCCTCTCCCTGGTGTGTGATACAGGAGGGCTTTGCTGGGTGCTACGTGCCCAGCATCCTGACAAGGCACAATGGAGCACTGTATCTAACGCTTGCCTTCCCTCTCATAGAAGGCTTATGTAGACAAACTAAAGGCAACTAAAAACATGACTAAACAGCACTGTTTTCATACACAACAGTGTATCGGATAGAAATTCCACCTCTCCAATAGCACGGCTAAGATCCAGACAGTAGGTAGTTCTGTTGGGGGTGATTTCTGAATTCACCGCATACACTCAGAAAACTGCCAAGGGAAATAAAATAATCAAGTCCCTTTTGGTGTGACAATTCACTTGTTGCAAAGTTCTTTCAGCCTGATAGATTTCTTATTAATTTCTTTCATTCACCAGAGATGACCTACGTAATTCTTAGAGGCTGACCAAATGGAACTTTTAAAATTACAAGGTTATCTAGCAATTCATAACAAATGTAGAAATTATGAGGAAAAATCTGTTTAATTTTTTAGGAGGTCAAATTTGTTGAAATAATTTAAATATATATTTTATATTCATGTATAGATACATGAATTTATCACATGATAAAGGTGATTTATCCTTTAAAAAGTATATAAAGAGGAAATATATAATCATTCCCCATGAAAGTATTATCATAAACACACAATATGCAAGATAAAATCCACTGCTGTGCACAGTTGAGCTAAAAATTTTATTTATTTGTCTCAATGTTTTATTATTTTGAGGGTGTTATTATTTTCCTGTACATAGATAAAAGCCTTGACAATGTTTTCTGAAGAGCTAGGAAGTTTGCAAACTCCCATGTTGGACCAGAGCACTACAGAGGCAAGCCCATCGTTTTATGAAGATGATTCTTTCGCCTCAAACTTGGGGTACTTGATTTAAAGTCAAACAACTACAAATACATACATACATAAACATGCATGCATGCAATACACAGCTCCAAATCACACTGGATAGCAAGCAACATTGAAGCTCACCATGGATGATGGAGAGCCACCTCCAGCAGTGCAGGGAGGCAGAACCATACAAAGGAACCCCAGAGGAGTCTCCTCCCTAGCCACCAGGCAATGACTCCCTCCCATACATCCCTTCGTAGATGGCTTTAACTGAAAGAAACTTGAATAATTTCTTGATCTCCAAGAGTTTTGAATTTTGTTTCTCCTAAAACTCAAGAGAGGAAGATATCCCGGGAATTTGTCAGCTAAGCTTAAAGTGTATTCAGGGTTCAGGTAAACTAATGCTACACACCATAGTAATTCACAAGGACCTTACATGCCTAGAAAGTAAGTTATTCTGTATGCCAAGGTCAATGGTTAAAAATTACCTGCTACTAAAGAAAGAAGGTTCCAAATTTCCCCCACCCCAGAGTGGGCAGTGATGGGACCAAGGGAAAGGGACGGAAAAGACAGGAGTACACAGAATTTTGAAAAATTAACAGAAATTGGTAACATAGTGCAGAATCAAGAAAGCTGTGGGGAAAACATCCTCCAAAATACTTTTTCTACAAATCTGATGACAAATAGATGCATCTTTTATTGAACAACAGCATTGTCTAATTTAATAGAAACAAGATATATAACAAAATAAACTGAGTGAAATAACCACAATGATGCAATGGAGTCGTAGCTCAGAGCACACTTCCTTGTTCTTTAAATATCTTTTGCTGATACTTGAGTAGTTAAGTCTTTGAGTTGATACTTGAGAAGATTTTGAGTCATCCTTGAGAAAAAAATCTATTCTGGATTGACTCAGAGTCAAATAAGCAAGAGTGGAAAAACAAGAAAAAGGAAGAATAACTGTGGTCTGTGAATTCTGACAATTGTTAATAGACCTAACGATGACTGTCTGGGAAAAATAAAAGATATCTGGATATTACAAAAAAAATTGTCCCTATGCTAGAGAAGTTAACAGTAGTTCAGCTCCAGAGACCTTCAAGTTGAACACAAAACCAAAATAATGTTTTTAACAGCACACTGCTGTTAAGGGCTGTTGACATAAGATGAGATAAGAACTGAAAAACCTATTATAACTTTAAGATGTTCCCTGTAATCTTAAATATTGAATGCATATTAGAACATCACCTGGGAAAAAAAAAGGCATTTAATGCTCAAAATACCTCACGCTAAAGATCTATTTTATGTTGGTCTCTTTTTTTTTTTTTTTTAACAAGGACCTTCCCATAGCAAATTGTGAGATCTGCCTTCTGGAACTTTTTCAAAGCAGCTGAAGGAATAAACCATTGCAGCACAGAGTCATCCTTGATTGAAAGGAGATATATTGCAGGGGAACAGCAGAGGAAATGAAGGGGATGAGGGACTCTAACCAGACTGCTTTTGGAAACCATTGAATAAACAAATCAAACCTGAATTTAAAAAGGCTTTTAAGGTACTTCTCCTTTCCCAAATAAAAAGGAAAAAGAAGGTGTAATGAAGCAGAGTACAAACACATCATGCTCTAGACATAAATCTGAACTCAGTACCTTATCTATCCCATCATGTATATACGATGAGAGGAAAGAAGCAAACATCTGGAATGTGCAGCGAAAGATGAAAGGCATCCAAGCCCATACATTCTACATTGAAAGGAGAATGTTTACATCAATTTTGGTCTAGGATAATCTTTTCAGACCCATTAACTCACTGACTTGCCAAGTCAGGTGACCTCAAGAGTAAAGGCTACTCTCTAGCAGTGGTAAGAGGCTCAGGTTTCCAGGAAGAGAGCATTCATTGTAGGGAATATACGGTGTGTGTGACAATGATATGTACAAGTAGCTGCCACATGTATGTGATAACAATTAAAAGGAGGCAGGGAAAGGTTGTCATTTGCTGTGGAAATGGACTCCTCTGCTAATATTGCAAAGATTTATGACCCCTTAATCAGCAGGCATTAAGGCACTGATGAGAAAAGCAGCAAAACACAGGCAAAGACCTCTAAGCTTCCTGCTAAGCTCCTGCAACCATAAAGATTGTGCAGTGACACAAAGACTGGCTACTTAAAGTCTTTATGAAGAGATCCTGTTGGCCTCATCAGACGACTATATTTTTAGGCATTCATTCACAGACTTGTAATAGAACATGTCTCCACCTTTCTTTAGGCATCTCAGAAAGAAGAAAAAAAAAGACAATGTATGTCACTTTATAATATAGAGCTCTATTTTTGTCCAAAGTATAATGAAAAAGACATAAAGTATATTCAAGCTAGTGAGTTAAAGTTTGCTTATGTGGTTGACAAAACACACAAATCATACCTTCACCTCCATAACTCAGCCTACAACCCCTGTGATCAAGCACACACGTTCATGTGCCACTAGCAGAATAAGAAATGTAGGTGGGACTACAATACTTCTTTGCTGCCCGTTACATATTCAAATGTATCTCATTTGATATATTCTCTAATGCTGTTCTTGGGGGCTTATCTGAAGGTGGAGACCGAAGACGTTCTTTTCAAGGAATTGCACTTAGCAAGAATGTATCTTATCTGATGTGCAGCTTCCACGCATGAAGATAAATTATTTACATACTGTTAAAGATAGATCTTTCTGAAGCCTGCTATTTTTGTGGGCCATATGTTTGAAAACTTTTACTCAAAGCATGATTAATTTTATGCCACAAAAAAGTTGCTTCACTTCCTAATAAGAATCAAGGGTTTGGAAGAAAGTTTTCTCGAGGGGATTTTTTTTTTTTCTTTTTTTTTTTTTAAGTCTAACAAGTACTGCTGAAAGCTCCAAGTATTTGGGGAAACTGGATTAGTAACTAAATATTAACATTTGGATATGCACATACATATTTCTCTCTTACGTGGCTAACAGCTGTGCCGAGTACTGTCTTTCCAAGGAATCATAATAAGATACTTGTCTATGAGATTTCCACCAAGGAGAACCTAATTTTTATGGCTTTTTCCTTTCATAAACTATCCCATTGTTTCTGGTTGCTTGAGCATTCCCATATTTAATCCTATGCTGAACAATTCTCTCTTGTTTTTACTACAAAGTTAAACATTGCACATTTTATAATGTTCATTTCTTTAAATAAGGAACCATAGGGGTCCCAGCCTGTGCTCTCCACATGACATGTTACTGAGTGAGCCAGCATCACATTCTGCACCACCCAAACCTTCCAAAATAAGAAAGTTGCAATAATCCAGCCTAGAAGTGAGAGCAGTACAGGCAGCTGGGGTACAAGCCATAGCCAGAAGAAACTTCTTGCTAAACTTTGCCTGTAGGCTTACAGAAGGGGATTGCACTCACTGTGCTCCAGCAGCTGACACCTCACCCTCTGTCAGAGGATGAGGTTCCCTCTCTGCTCTGTCACTCTACAACATCCCTACTAACTGAGATTTAAACTCTGATTCTCAGGTCAGCTCTGACTTTGTCTGCAGTCCCAAAATCAGCAACTTCACAAAGATATACTGCACTCCTATTTTAATGTTGTGATAATTCACCTCGGCAAAAAATAAGATAAATATTGCCAATTCACTGTGCAATGTAGCATTAAGAGAAGAAATGCAAACTCTACCAGATTCAAAGAGGAGGAGTATTCTCCTCTGCTGCCTGAAATCTTGCGGGACAAGATACCGGCAGTGCACCAACACAGAGTCCTACAGGCAGAACAGGCACAGCTCATTCAGGCACTGCCTGGCTCAGAAGTAAAAATTACTCCTTTGTGAAAGGGGGGGCTAAGGAAATCTCTATTCCCTATTTACATCTACCTAAAAGAGGTTGTAGTGAGGCTGGTGTTGGTCTCTTCTCCCAAGTAACTAACAACAGGACAAGAGGTAATGGTCTCAAGTTGCACCAGGGGAGGTTTAGATATCAGGATATTAGGAAGAAGTTCTTTTTACTGAAAGAGTGGTCAGGCACTGGAACAGGCTGCCCAGAGAAGCGGTGGAGTCACCATCCTTGGAGATGTTCAAAAAACGAGTAGATGTAGCACTCTGGGACACAGTCCAGGGCTCAGGGAGATGTTGGGACGAAGGCTGGATTTGATGATCCTAGGGGTTTTTTCCAACCTAAATGATTCTATGATTCTATTCATTGCTATGTTCATCTATCAAGTAGTACACTAGGAAAAAACATTGTCCCCACTCTACATTATACATGGGAGCAAGGTGTCCTTGGAAACCCCTCTTCCTCAGATTCCCCTGCCAGGAGAATACACTGCACAGCAAGGAGGCAGAATGGAACAGAAATGTCAGGTGATTATGCTCAATGTGATTAAAACAAAAAAAAGCAACAAAAAAACAAGGAAAAATACATGGAACACTAAAATGCCAGCACACTTGCAGAAAGTCCCCCCAAAAATATAAATGATGGTCGCCCTTTTTAGAACTGAAAAGACATTTTTTCATCCTTTCTTTTTTTTTTTTTTTTTAAATCTCCTGCAAAATCAAGATAGGATCACAAAGTTCAGCTGGTTTTAGGAGGATTAAGGGTTAGGGATTAGGCTTCATTCATTTGGGGATGTAAATTAGCGGCAGAGGGGCAGCAGCTGACTGGTGAGGAAAGGGAGAAAGGAGGAGGCAGGTCAAAGAGCAAAGCATGCACGACTGCGGGCTTTTGCTGGCATAAATCTCAAGTGACAATACATCTGGCTCTCCACCACAAGAAAGTAAAATGCAGGACTATTGCCCAATATACTTGAAAAGCCTCCTCTAATACTAAGCGAATAAGGGCAGAATGATGAAACCTGGGTTTCTGTTATCAATAGCATCAGTGATGGGTAGGTCCTTATTCCACCCTTCCTACTACTAATAGTGGAAGGAGAGTAGAAATCTACTGATCTTTCCCAAGCATTCCTCTGGCTCTGGCAAACCCTCATGTATACAAAAAAAAGCCAAAATAACCCCATTGCTTGCTCCTAACCTGACTGCCCTGCACAGCAGTAGCAACATGGCAGCACAGGCCAAACACTGTGCGGGTGTCATCAAACGCTTGGAGAGTTACAAGGGGCAGCACCTGGACATCAGTGATGCCTGTTTCCAGCAGATGAAGGAGCTGGCCTGTGAGCTCAAGAGCGACAAGGGGCTCAAGCAGTGGAAATTCGCGTGGTCCAAATGCCAGGAGACCAAGGTGGTTTTTTTTTTAAAAAGTAACTCAGAATCAAATCATAGAATACCAGGTTGGAAGGGACCTCAAGGATCATCTAGTCCAACCTTTCAAGATAGAAAAATACAGTTTAAATGAGATGGCTCAGCACCCTGGCAAGGTGAATCTTAAAACTGTCCACTGTAAGGGAATCCACTACTTCCCTTGGGAGATTATTCCGATGTTTAATTGTTCTCATGGTGAAAACTTTTCTTCTGGAGTCCAATAGGAATCACCCCAGGAGTAACTTGTAACCATTACCTCTTGTTTTTTTCTATGTGACTCATAAAAAGGGAGTCTTCATCTTCTTGGTAGTCACCCTTTATGTACTGGTATCTGGTTATAAGGTCTCCCCTAAGCCTTCTCTTCTCAAGAAAACAAAACTCAGAATGCATTTCCATTACCTGAGAGCCTTCATGTCCCCAGGTTCCCTGTATAATTTCAAATTCTTATATGAGGCTCTGCCCCAGTAGCAATGAAAAATTAACAGTCAGCTCCTCTCAGTCCTCCTTTCAGCTGCAACCCCAGAGTCTACACTAGAAATATATCACAATAAAGTCTTCACAAGAATGTTTTTAACTATTGCTACCTGCCTTCAGTATGCATCACAACTGCTAAAGTTACCAGCAAAATAATTACTCCCATTGACATGACTACAATGATGTAGTAATAGAAGAGTTATGCCATGCTCTATTAGAAACAGAAATCTCAGACCATTTCTGGAGTCCAGCTTTTTTATTGGCTAAACAACAGGTTGCATTTTATAGATCAAGATAGGCTTGTGATGTTTGCAGTCAGAAAAGCTCATTTTGGCTTGAAAACTGAGTAAACATAGTCAGAAAGTGATTGAAGGAGCACAAACTGCCAAGATGTAATTTATAGTTACTTTCCCACACTTTAAACTATAATTCTGTTCTTTGGACTCCAAAATTACTGATATAATTAAAATACTAGATAGCCAATCCAGAAGTGTCTGATACTGTCTAATTCAATTGTAACTGTTTATTTCAGTCCATTTTAAAACCCAAGTCATCTATTGCAAATAAACCTGGAAAGAAATTATTCCAAAAACACACACACACAGATTTATACACATATATACTTAAGTCCTATCAGTCCCTCAAGACTTTATTGCCATTTCAACCTAAAATTATTTAAGGAGCTACAAAACAATTTTATGTAGGGACCTGATGAACAGGCAAGTCTTGTATTAAACCACGAAATCTCAACTCTACTTTCAGTCAGGATATTATTTTTAGGAGACAAACTAAACATAGCTCTCTGGGGTAGCAGGAGAGTCTTCTGCTGTCACAAAGAATCAATCTCTCTAAGACAAGTCTTTTCACTACCTGATACTTGGCAACTCAGAAACTACCCCAAGATAAGGGTGCCAGGCAAGTTCAGTTGCTGTCTTCCCACATGCTCCCACCAACACACCTAGAAGAACATGTACCAGTACATAAAGAGTGGCTATCAAGAGGATCACAGAATCACAGAACGTTAGGGGTTGGAAGGGACCTCAAAAGGTCATCTAGTCTAACCCCCCTGCTAGAGCAAGATCACCTAGACCAGGTCACACAGGAACGCGTCCAGGCGGGTTTTGAAGGAAAAATAATAGAGGCAATTTAACTCAAACACCTTAACGGGCATAATTTGATTAGAAGCAATTGTGCAATTCTTGGAGGGAAATATCTACATACAAATTAATAGCAATTATCTCGCTGAAAGATAAGAAAATTAAAGACAGGCCCTAATTCTCTAAAAATTACCCAACTCGAGGAGCTGAGAGACCTGCTCCCTCCGACATCCTGTGCTGCAGGGCTGCTTGCTCCCGGCTCGCTGAGGTGGCTCAATGAGTTTCAGTTTTAACTTTTAACAGAGATTTAAAATTAATCTTACTATTATTTTTGTGGCTATTAAATGAGTTAAATCCACGTACAGACTAAGTTGCCTACCTACAATATGAACATTCTGATTGTAACACAAGTAGAAAAGACTAATGAAATCATTTCTGAAGTATCTACATTTTACAGGTGAGCAAGCT
>VYZX01007965.1:100074-187375 GCA_013401335.1 Brachypteracias leptosomus | reverse complement strand
CTGGGCTCTGTCCTTCAGCCAGTTTCCAATCCATCTCACCACACAACCATCCAAACCGCACTTCTCAAGCTTGGCTGCGAGGATATATCATGGGAGACAGTATCAAAAGCTTTGCTGAAGTCAAGATATACCACATCCACTGCCCTCCCCTCATCTATCCATCTAGTTGTGCCATCATAAAAGGCTATCAGATTAGTCAAGCATGACTCCCTTTTTACAAGGAGTCACAAGGAAAGAACAAGGGGAATGGTTGCAAGTTGCTCTTGGGGAGATTCCGATTGGAGTCCAGAGGAAAATTCTCTACATTGAGAACAATTAAACATTGGAATAGTCTCCCAAGGGAAGTAGTGGATTCCCTTACATTAGGCAGTTTTAAGACTCAGCTTGACAGGGTGCTGAGCCATCTCATTTAAACTGTATTTTTCTATCTTGGAAGGTTGGACTAGATGATCCTTGAGGTCCCTTCTAACCTAGCATTCCATAATTCTATGAACTCCTTGAGAACAAGGGTGCCCTGGACTGGGATGTCCCAAAACTGCAATCTGCTGCTAGAGGCAACTGAGGCAGTGGCAGAAGCATTTTGGCAGTGGAAGGGTTTGATGGGGACCAAGAAGCCAGTTTGTCCCTCAGTGGAAGCTCCTTCCCCTTGTCATCCCTTTGATCACAAATGCACTTCAACCGCTGTACTGCCCTCACCATCCGTGCCACAGCTTCCACTCCTCTGCCCTCCAAGCCTGTCCCTATGCTCCTCCGTGCTGATTCCACACCCCTTCTTTGCTTCCTTCCCAACTCACTGCATGTACACCTGTGTACAAGCATGATTGTAATGCGATATAAAGACATCAGTATTTTTTCTCCATGTAATTTTATTTTCCCTCCAAGTGCAAAAAGCAAGCAAGAAAAAATGTCACACCTCAGTATCAGATTGATCTATACAATTATTAGCCAGAAAAGCTTTGGTTGCTCCCCCTGTAAAGACAAAGCATTTAGCGAGAAATGAACAAAAACCTCCTGCTGTTGCTGTCTCTGTTTGCCACAGTCCATCTACCTGTATACACTCAACCACCAGGTACAAATAACACTGAAACTAAAGACAATTTGTGTCATTGGCTTGGTAGGGACCGAATTTCGTCCTTTGACTAGACAGGAGATCCAGCAATACAGTGTGGGGTTTTTCCCTCCTAGTTAATAGCAGAATTAAAAATTACTAGAAAAGTCACCTGGACCAGACCCTACCATGGAAATTCTTCATGGCAGCTAAGCAACAGATCAAACAACCTTCATGCATAGTCTGAGGAAGCTAAAGTAGATAGGCTCCATACAAAACAAGGTTTCCTGTTTCAATTCAAAGGTTCACATAAATTAGAGAAGGAGTAATGGTGGCTTCCCAAGTTTTTAGGCTATCCTTGTGCTGGAAATAGTTAACATTTTATACTCACATTAAGAACTGTTTAGATCTCAGCCCATAACAATGTCTAGGCATGAAGAAGACACTCTATTTGTCAATGAAACTGAGAAACTGATTTTGACGTATCTATTTTATTTATGGTCTCTAAACAGTAATGAGATATACCTTTTGTAAAATAGGATTAAACATGAGGAACTAGGGTGAATTTGATTTGGGAAGGAAATCAAGGTTTCTCTCTTTTTCATGACTTAATCAAGAACTCTTCCAAGAGGGCTCTTAAAGTGGAGAGGTGGCAGCCTGCCTCACAAGTGATGACAGCAGCCCCTAAATCAAATGTCACACAGCTTCAAACCCTACGGACTCATCAGTCATGATTGCAAGAGGGGAAGGAGCAGCCTCCTTCCTTGAGATCAATGAGGCAAACACAGAATTCTCCGTCTGCTCTTTAAGGATGATTGATGACTTCTTAGCAGCTGAAGTGTGTGACATTTGATTTCACTCACTGATAAGATTGTGTCTGTCCAAACACCTTCTAGTTAATGTTTCCAGAGCCCCCACATAGCTGTTCTTTGTGACATTTTTCACAATGCTCAATTGTTCAATGATTAATGAATTTCTCAACAATTGAAGAAAATTCTGTAAGACAATTTTGTAACTATGTTGCTTGACATTCTGACCACAACATAAAATGGGAATTCAGGCTCCTCAAGAAAAATAGTGGGATACCTCCTACATTTGTCAAATGTGGGGAAAACAGTCCTAAAAGAAAAACATCTTTTTTTTTCTTAACACTTTAAAATATACCCTTTGAGGTCTACTATCCAGAAAAAATGAATGCATTGATTGATTAAAAATATTTTCCAAAACTTTACAAAGCAGATTTACACACGATTATAGATTTCAACAGCCTTGAAACATACTTTATAGCTTTCTTATTTTTCTCACAACACCATATTCTTATGCAGTTATTTCATATTTTGAAATGATGCAATCAGCATGATTTGAAGCTATGCTTTATAACTACAAGGCATACTTTTGTTTACAGGTTCCAAATCATGCCTGCTTTATATTACATCTAGTCATATCAGAGGTCTTGTTAAATAAACTCTTTTAATATTAAGTGAATTGCACAGCACTACTTACATATATTATAGTGCTTGTACCAAATTTTTCTGCTTTGAAGATTGATATTGACCTAAATGTTTTTAAGCATCTGTATTTTTATCTCTCTTACAATACAACAATAAGGAAATGCAAGAAGGTTTTTCACCCTCATTTTATAAGTGCCATATTTAGCTGGATTCTGCCCTGGATGCCTTTGGGAATTTTAGCACTATGCACAAATAAACGCAAGAACAAGGCAATTCAGAAGTCTGTTAGAAAATACATTCAAAGGAAGCTAAACTGTACTCCAACAGGTTATCAATTACATCTATATATCTTTTTTCAGTTCTTTTAAGGTCAAGTACCTCATATACTTCTAGTCTGAACATGACTCTCATTACTAAGCAAGTTTTTCATCAAAAAGCACACTGGTAAATCAGAAGAATACTGCAGTACAGTTCAGCCAAAGATGATAAGTGAGACTATCTTAACCCTTCAGAATGAATGACAGGAACAGAATGGCATCGTTGCCAAAGAAAAATGTTCCACGTAACATTCATCATTTTGCCAAAAACAGCTCACGAGAAGAAACCAAAGAGAAATTCCAAGTTTGGACTTGCCAGATGAATCTTTCATTTAAACTCTGAAACAAAGGCATCGCTTCTGCCAAACATTGCTAAGCTTCACTGAGGCCTCGCGTGAAAAACCAAGAGCTCCGACTATTTGGAATTCATATTTGATGTAAGACTTGAGCTTGTTCCCACTTAATGCAAATACGAGATTGCACGTTACCTTGAAGCTCTTTAAATTAAAAATGATACAGACATAGAACTGGGCCAAATTCACTCAGCTATGATGAAAGGATTATAAAAACATGGTGTTACGACTGTCTTGGCACTTAAAGACATGATGAAGTCTCCCCAACACTCTGAAAATTTGTTAAAGTGAAAATAAAGACTTGTTTTGAAGTCAACAATTTATTTCCAAAATACTGTACTCTTAAGGAATTTAAAATACTAAATATAACGAGATATGAAATCAAACAGATATTTATGTTGAAAAATATACTTTAAAAGAACCTTTTAACATAATGATAGATTTCTAGTGCTGACATACTTTAATGTCATAGACTATAAAATAGATCAGGTATGACCTTTTAGACAATAGTGTTTGGTCTATAATATAACCTTATAATACTGACTTGTATTTTTCTTCAGTAAAAAATTGAAATAGATTTACTTTCTACAACAAATATAAAATTCATCTTACAGTCTCTCTCACAGTTTATTGTGAGATAAACTAAAATCACACTCAAAGGTTGCCCTTAACAATGCCAGTAACTTAAGGACAGTGAAGTTGACAGGTAAACAGGAGTTTATATCATCCAGGCTCTCATTTTCCAGTTTGAAATGTACAACCTCAAATACTTAAGCATATGCTATCAATACTCTCCAGCTTGAAGAAGACTTCTCAATTGTCCTCTAAGGAGGACCTGTATTTTGAGAGCATATGAAGAATTTTGAAGGATATGTTTGTTCGACAGCCACAGTTCTACCAGAAGTAGCTACTTAAAGTGGTAACAGATAATTCCCAAATTCTTTTCTCTATCATACACATTAGGAAGCATGGAAGTTGAATTCTTCAAGGAAAATTATGTTCTGAAACTGTCGGACAAGCTTCACTTAAAAACTATATTCATACACAGGTTTGTCTGCATCGCTTTTCCCTTCCCTCTCATTATGCTTCAATCCAGACAACTCTGATTAAATTTATTAGGAAAAGTATTTAAGCAACATTTCCAGGAAGACAGCTGATCAACTGAAAGACAGAGATCTTACTGGTGTGTTCACTGAAAGCACTGAGCACTATGTGCTCAGAAATACCTACTAGATTTCAAATACTCTGCATTTATAAATACTCCCAACTAGGAAACATCATGATGAGGTATGGGAGGAGCAGGATGGGTGGAAAGAGAGGCTTAGCACTCATTGCTAAATATGTGTAAGTGCCCAGATTAACCTGTAGAATACATCAATTCAGAGAAATACAAAAAGCTCCCAGAAACAGCTGAACTGAACAGAAAGGGAAGAAACCAGAGAACACTCTTGGAAACTGGCCTGATTTCCTCTATGCACACAGTTTCACCTACTTGGCAATCTCAAAGGGAAACCCAGCTTGCACCATTGTGACTCTCAAACAGTCCTCCCCTGGGAATGCCTTGAAGAGACAATGGTTTCCTCAGTGTGTGATCATGAGATAACCAGACTGTTCTGGAGCTGGAACGCTTTCTTCGCCCAAATATTTCAAAATTTTCTGACTTTTTTCTGACCCAGAAGACCTCTTCGACTACCAAGGGTTTCCATTAAATGGCCCATCCTTCACCCTCTATTCCTACTGCTCAGAAAATCTTTATTCTGCCAGTTTCTAAATTCTGAATGCTTAACTGTGAAACCTGCAAAAAGCACTGTGTGTTTTGAAAATGTGCAATTGTGCAGTCTTGCAAAATTGTTAAATGTTGTTATTCTTCTTATAATAAATGTCTAGTTAAAACAAAGAAAAAAATGCTAAACTAACAGCTTAAAACACTTGCACCTACCTACTGCAGCTGAAAAATATGACAGGTTGTCATTCTCCATTTGGATCCATTAGTAAAGGAGGAGAGGTGCTTTTCGTATTGACTCTAAGTTTACTGATAGAAATGGAATGTGTCATCCTGAATTCCATTCTAGGATCACATTAGCAGCATGTTCTCGTTCTTATTGACATTTTCTTTTCACTTTTCCTGACCTGTTCTCTCTCCAACAAGCTTCCTTTCAGTCCTGCAACTTTCCCAAAGCCTTCTCCTCATCCAATCAAACCAAACTGAAATCCAAGCTTTTCACTGAATTCACTTTATCACCCACACCACTTGTTTATCACACTGGCTAGTTCCCCACAGGACCCAAAATCCTGCTAATTTCAGGTCTCCTCCATAATTAACGGTCACATTCAAATCCATGCTTTTCTTTATACATAAACTCATCAGTCACTACCATACCCGCCTCAGCTCTATGACCTATCTTTTTGGCTTAACAATAAATAACTTCCTCCAAGCTAAATTCTAACATCTTCAGAGCTCTCTCACTGCATCTTGTTTCCTCATCAGATCTGTCCCATGTCCCTCACATCTTTTTTGAGTTTTTGGCCTGGATTAAACCTAGTCTACTTGTCAATTTTTAGGCCAATTTTGGGCCATCGTCCCAACCCATGTTTTCCTAGCTCCTCTTTTCACACCCTCCTCCCAGTCTTCCCAATACAGAACTATGCCACTGTCCAACAAGCAGCCTCGGTTTTCACTTGAGTCCCAGTTTTTTTCTCTCTCTTCCTAGCAGGTTCCAATCACTAACCCTGCCGTTACTCTGTATGTGGTCCTGCCTTCTAACAGACTGAAGGAACAGGGGAAGGCTTGCAGACCATAAAGAGAAAAGATTCTAAGAAGCAATTGGCTAATCACACATTACAAACGAAGTCTTAAAATTCTCTTTTGCCAGGAACTGTAATTTATTTCCTACATTAAAGAAAAATTCAATTAGTGTTCAAATCACAGAATGGACAGCCATTATTTGCTCACCTGAAATATTTGTTTCAAGGAGAAAAGTGCCCGTCTCAGCTCCCGTCCATTGGAATTGTAAAGTTTTTCTGGGAAAAAGAACAAAAAAAATAAAAGAAGTTCAGCTTAAAGAAAAATGAAAATATGGCAAAAAAGTAGTACAGATTTCAAAAGAGTTGGAGTGGAAGAGTCATAGCACCCATTTCGTATTAGCCAAACTGCTGTTAGAGAGAGCAGCTTTGGGCTTTATATATACAGGAGTCATTCATTAAGAAGTGCAAGTAAAACCAGGGTTTAGTTGTCCATAATTTCAGATGGCATCTCCCAGGTACATTCATAATAATTTCAACAACATCAATGAGAAACAATGCTCTAAGGAGTTTTTGAGAATGCCTAGAAATACTGTTCTTTCTGCATGAAGGTAAATTTAGGGTTTACTGAAAGTCTCAGATTAGTCTCAAAAGACTCAGCTAAGAGCACTCTTTGCTTTTGTTATCAAAGCTAGAGCCACTGAACCCCATCCTTGACTGCCTTCCCTCTAGACATTCTTTTCTCATGTTCTCATCTTCCTATTGTTAAATCCTTTCTGCAATGGCAATGAACGTTAATACCAGAAATAGTCGGACAGTCTGTTCTAAGCATAATTCAAAACAGTGTTTTATTCTCATGAAAACTGATCTTGATCTTTTTCTAAATGAAGCAGAAGCCTTCTTTTCATCATCCAACACTGAAATACATTACTTCATTTATTCCCCTACTAATGCGTACTCATAGGAATAAAGAAGACAAAAGCAATCCCTCTACTGTCTTTCTGATTCCTAACACAATGTTTATGCTTTTGGAAGAAGTCCTGGACTGTACATCTCATGTATATTACTGTGAATTTTGAGGTGGTTTGTGAGTGTGCACAAATGGAGCAGAAGGTATGCTCTTCAAATTTTCCTGGTCTGCTACGTTTGTCTTATCTGACAGAGACTATATGCGACACTTCCATAGTCCTAAATTGAATTTTATTACACTAATGCAATCTGAGGACAATTACAAAGGAGAATCAAATCGTCACGATCACCTGCAATGACACACTTTGCCTCACCTACAGATCATCATGAGAAGACCTCCTCTGGAATGGACATCAGACAGCAGGACATGAGAACAAGGCTGGAATGCCCATGGAGTGGGAATATTCTTATAAGAAAATGAAATACCAACCCCCCAAGTTTTATTTCTTACTTTCCCCTGTCTATTTATCTTTTAATTACTACTTTATACTACAAAATCAAATTAAACTTTATTTCCCTCTCTCAGGAAGTTATAAAAAAGGCCTAACATTTGAAGATTCAATGCATTTATAACTCAGTAATCATTTTTTACTTCAAGGCAGATCTTAATTTTAGAAAAACATTTCTTTTCCTCAACAGTCATCTTCAACCAAAGGAAAAAGATTAAGTAGAACTTCATCAAAACTTCCACATTTTTTGGTAAACTTTGAAAGTAGTTTTGTTCATCCCTAATTGCCCTGATTTCAAAGACAGAATGTGTAGAATTGGCAAACTATTGTTGTTAGAAGTTGTCTCCCTCTTTGCACTGTTTATAGATTCCTGACGAAACATTGGAGGAACAGATTTCACTTCAAGGCATAAACTCAGAGTCACACTTTAATTACTCTCACTTAAAAACTCACTGGCATGTGAAACAACATTTCTTGGCAGGATAAAGAACAGCTTTGTCAGGAAAGCTTAAAGAATAATAAAGGACTATTAAGACCTGGTCTGTCAACCCTACGTGCTGTATTATACAAAATATTCCTCTTTAAAATATACCTCCATCTGGCACTTGTTATTACTAATTTCCCTCTATTCATAATTCACAAGCATCATCACAAGCAGAACCTCTCCAAACAAGGCAGCACATTATCATCTTAATTAAGAGAGGCACCATTTCTTAAACTGCTGGCAAACTTTGTACATAAATATCCATGTCCTAACAAACGCCATCTCTTGGAATTGGTCTTAAAGAGGAACAAGCATTATCCCAGCCTGGGATAAAGTCTTAATGAACCATTGTCATGATACCATAACCCTGGTTGCTTCCATTGGTGCATGTAAATTTTTGATATCTCTCAGAGGAACAATATCAAGTTTGGCAACAGCAGCGGCAACAAGGCAGGAGCACGTATCACAAATGCTTGACCTGGTCTGATATCCCTTTTGAGGAGCAACAGTCCAGGAAGTAATCTCTTTTTTGACATCTACTACCAGGGTGCAGCAATCTACACTGGGACAATGTACATTTGCAGATTCCTTCTCACATAGATCTAATCTTGATGAATCTGCTCAGAAACACAACTTCCTAACCTTCTCACCTAATATTCATGGACAATATACTGTCTATGTAAGTGCTGGCAGCTATCAGAAACATTCATGGAGCATGACCCAAGGAAGAAAGTGAGACAATTGCTCCTTGGAGTCATGCTACATCAGAAGATGTTTTATGTTAAAAAGCCACAGTCCAGGGCAAACCTCACCCAGCATAGGAAAGCCTGCAGAAGCCAAGGTACTGCACAGGTCACTTTATTCAGGCTTGTACCTTTACTGTATTTGTGTGTGATGTTTTTCAGAAAATGATAAATGCATACACCAGACTATAGGTCAGAGACACTTGGCTAGATGCTCTCAAGGCCTTACAGGATTCCCATTTGTCAGCAGTAACTTTAATACCACAGGGACCAAAAAGCTCCAGACTGCAACCATGGCTATGAAAATGCATTAGCAAAAACTGAAAGGCAATAATCACTCATAAGCTCTTTTTCTATGGTAGAAAATAAAATCAAAAACACAGAAAGGGAAAGGCCTATTTGCTTACCATGTTTTAACACTGAAGACAATTCAGAAACAAGATAGCAAAACGCTTTTTAATGCTCTCTGTTTCACATCATCAATTTAAAGCTTTGCCCTCTTTTAAGCAGACTGAGAAACTGCCTCCCTTGCTAAAGCACAGTGGCGACTGTAATTTCCACGGAGCATCCCTGGCAGAGTTGTCTTTAACTGAAACAAGTGATGCTTACAGCTTTGAAACAGTAGTCCAATCTGCTACTATCACCAGAACCAGAAAATTCTGAGGTGCTCCAAGCATAGCCCAAAAGACCTACCTGCCCACTGCCTTGTTATAACGTGTTGCAGATAAGCTTGAACAGGTACGCCAGGACTGCTTTGAATCTCCAAACTTCAAGCAGTAACACTTGCTGCTATACCCCTCCCTGAAACTTCACTAGTCTCCGGCCCTTTGGTAAAAAACACCTTCTATCCTTCCCCCGGTCAGCTACAGATCGGAGACATACTACACTCATACCCTTCAAGATCAGAGAAGATAAAACAGGTCAGGGAATTTGAAATATCTGACTGTCTAACCCATTAATGACTGCATTTCTGATGCCTATGTCCTGATAAGCAATGCTATCACACATCTTTTTTATTATGGCCGTGACATAGGTTTAATTGTAGATACTTAGATGACAAAATTCACGTGGTGGTTCCCTCTGATGTTCCCTCTGATGTTAACTAACACTAGAGGGCACTGCTTATTTCCTTATTCCATGAAAGACAAGGCACTCTGTCCCTCCCTGGGCTTCCCACTGCTTGAGCAATGCTGTTTAGGATGCTGAGTTGGTATTTCATTAACCTTGAAACCCTGCTTTTTATCTGTAGGGCATCCTGAGAAATTCAAAAGCATCAGCACTGCCAACCTCAAACATTCAAAATCAATATCAACACTTTTGAAACTATCAGAAAAAAAGGTAAAGCTATGGGCTTGAGTTTTATTTACCCTTCTGTAACACGGAAGAGTCACATTTGTGAAATTACCCTTCAAATCATAGCGGGTAAGTGTATAACCTTGAAAGTCAAAGGGATTCCCTTAACTCACCACTTCTTTCTACAGGCAGAGGATCAAAGATAACTGGACTTGTGATACAGACGTGTGAGAGGTGGCAAGTGCCTATGTTCCTGCAACAGCAGTATTTTGTTCAAAAGAAGGTTTCATGCTCTAAAAGAAAACCATTTTTTATTACTCTGGGGCTTTAGAATCATAGAATTGGCAGGGTTAGAAGGGACCTTAAAGATCATCTAGTTTCAACCCCCCTGCCATGGGGGGTTTTTTTGTAGAGAACTCTTCTAGAGAGGAAAGGAAAACAACTCATGCCAGGTGAAAAGGGATTTCTCTAGGTGAATCTGGCACGAACGTGGTGGTGAAGCAGAGGCAGTTTGGTTTGCAATCAGCATCTTTTCAAAAAGCAAGAGAAGCCTTTAAAGATCTTTATTTTATCAGATCACTGGTAGCTTTCAAAGGGGATCTATATTTTCAGGGACGACTGTCCAAGGGTCAAATTTCATCAGGTATTCAACTCTTTTGACTACGTAGGAAAAAAGACTTTTAAGAAAAATAATATAATTGGTCTTAATATTCTTAATGAAAGTATTGGCTTTTCTTCTGCTTTCTAAGGGAAAATTAGTGTTTTCAATCCATATTAATAAAAGAAAAAACAGAACTGGCTGATATATTTCTTGGTTTACTCCTACGTGCTACACTCGACCTCTGACCAACAGGGTACCATCCTCCTCCCTTCCTCTTCCATCACACCCATTGAATTAGTCCCTGGGACATAGTAATTTATGTAGCATCAGCCTTTTGAGCTATTGGGCAAAGGCTCGTGAACATCTGGCTGAGCACAAATGGAAGTTGCTCTGCTTCACTTGCTGCTGCCTAAATGACCTCCATGTCTCACATCCATGCCTCTTTTCTTTAAACTGTAATTTCAAGATGAAGCTCCTTTCCTTACAAAAACATAAAAGAGAGATTAACTCTGCATTTGATTACATTAGCAGGGTACCTGGTGCAGATCTAATTAAATGACATTTGAAACATTTCCTGCCATTTATTTCTAAAGTCCTTGCATGAGACAGAAGAAGCAATATTCTCTGGCTTCCACTAGCTACTTGCAAAAGGGCTAGTGCTTAGAAACTAAAAACTTAATTCTTGTCCCTGCAGCAATGAATAAGCATTATTTTAAATGCTCACTAGGAAGAAGTATTAGTGATAGAAGCAATAGTAAAAGTCTTTTAGAATGTAAATGAACTGCCTATGTTTGCACCAGCACTGGCGGGAGGAGAATTCAAGAACAAAGAAAAATGTTTATAACAATAAAAAACCTTTTTCTGTGAATACGAAGTACCATGCTTCCAAATGTGCTACTACTCTGTTTTAAATGGGTGTCATTCTATCTGAATTAACACACAGAGTAAAAATTTGAGCAGCACAGCAACAAGTCAGGTACATGGGTCCAATTCTGTGAAGGGGCTTCAGGAAGCAGCCTGATAAACTTCACCGGGCTACTTGAGTGGGGCCATGGGTACATATAGTGCTGCAGATCTATAAAACAACTGTATATAAAACTAATTAGCACAGTGTGCCAGTCTTTCACTGTATGTCAAACAAATTAAAGCAGTCCTCTAAGAAAAGACCTGGTCCTGTGCCAAGAACAGGCTCTCTTTTTAGTTTTTCTTTTGTCCACAAAAGCCAGCCATAAATGTGTTGGCCAGACAAGGCACTCTCCTTTTCCTCCTGGACCCCCTAGAAAATACACGGAGAAGGGATTCACTCACTGGCACGTTGCCCCTATTGCATTAATGCAATTGCTGCTTCTGCTGAGATTCATTTATGTATATTACAAATCTTTGTTTTTTCTCTGAATTGATCTTATTTTCTCTCTATAAATAGTTTGTTATGCATTCATTAGCACAACATGTCACATGCAAACTCAAGCTATACATTCTCCCACTGATCCAGCACTCCCATGATTAGCACTTAGCGAGGAAAAGGAGGTTTCCCACCCTAAAGGATTCAAGGCCAAGCAAGTGGCCGTGTACAGCTTTCGGGAAGCCTGGCTGCACAGTGCCAAGCCCACAGCACCGTCAGTGCCGACTGCTCTGGAGGAATGTGCAGCCTGCCTCCAAGGAATGCCGCCCTGCGCCCGTCACAGCAAAGCCGCCTTCCTCTCCTTTTCATTCCGACACTCAGCAGCTGCTCAGCTAATTATCTGGGACAGTGGGTCCCCTCAGTGAGCAGGGTCCTTTGCCCCCCTGGGAAAAGAGATCCTTTGTGGGGAGAGGATCCTATTACGTCTGCATATGAGAAGAGCTCCCCTTCAAGCCTGCATCCCTATTCTCCTTCTCTGCAAAGGACCTGCAGGTGGGGAGGGGGAGGAGGGAAAGTCGCAAAATAGCTTTGGACATCCTTTCCTATCCAATACCCTAAAGCCACGCTGGCAGAAGCTCAAAGCAGAGGGTGCAAAGAGCCACCTGCAAACCCCAGGGAGGCCCTGGGTTTGGACAGGCAAGCAGGGAGAACTCCATGTCGAGATCTCCGCTGAGAGTGAGGAATACCCGATACAGCCAGCACTTCAGAGAAGTTCTATACACTTGTGCTTAAGGAGTCTCCTGCCTCTTTAAGGGGAGAATTCTGCTTTCCTGACACTGCAAGAAGCAACTGGCAGAAACAGTCCCCTGGATTCCCACAGGGAGAGCACACAAGACAGAAACCCCACTTCGGGAAAAAGGATTTGAGCTAATCTTTTTTGAAAGTTTCTCTGAAGTGCCAAATGTCCTAGCTTTTAACACAAGGGAATTAACATAAAACTGTCAACACAAGAATGATCAGACATTTAAATCCCATAACAAATGCACCCACTCCTCCAAGTGCAAGTGTCCTTCCCATGAAGTGTACCCTGATTCTAGTTCCTGTATTTCCATGAGATATGAGATTGAATCATTTGTGGGAGAGGAGTAACAATAAGAAACAGGAGGATCCAGGGGACTGATGAGAAAAATTATGACCTCAAGTATGAGGAATTAGAGACACAGAGAAACAACACAAAGAGAAGTACAGAAGAGCAGAGGGGATTCAGTAAGAGTGAGAACAGAAAGCAGGAGAGGCAACGATCTGGAGTGCCATTAAATGAAAACAATAATGCTTAAAGAAAGCAGTAATGCTCAAACACCTACAGAGAACTAAACTTAAGAATTTGGAAGCATGGAAAGACTGAGTGAGAAACTGAATCATTTATGTAAAACAGAGAGAAATCTTCCTTTCAGGGTAGACCCTTTTCTTTCTGAACACATCATTCCTGAACATCCTGGAGACTACTCTACCTTGTTTTCAAGTTTCAGTCAATGCTTGAGATTGATTGCCAATATACAGACAAACTACAGCAATTTAAGTAAATCAGTGAGATTCAAAAGGAGGAGGTTTTTACACCTATAGCTGTTAGAAGGGACTTTCTAGTCTTCATCACACTTCACTCTGGGAGCCTAACAGGTCTAAACTGATCTCTCCTCTTGACCATTTCTACCAAACTTTTGTTTACTTTGCTTGGCTTCAAGCAAACCATGTGTCATGGACAAACCATTAGCCAGAGTTTCCCCTTCACAAAGCTCTAAATTACTATTCCTTTGCTCCCGTAGACCCATCCACATGCACGTGGAACTAGGAAGAACATTTGTCACACCATCTGTACACACTATGGCAAACAAATGCCAGTGATTTATGCTAAAAGGCGATGCTAAAATGCAACAAGTGTTTATATAGTTAAGTGCAAAAGGAAACCTTAGTTTTCATCTGCCAGATCCTGGGTGTTACAGCCATGGAAGCTGGCACTCTCTATATGCTGCACTGCGTTATGCTAAGATCTTAAAAACTGATGGTGTTAAAACTTTCTTTTACTATTTCCATTCCTAACTTAGTGTATTAGGAGCACACTTAGGCATAAGTAAGTGAAAGAGGACATGTAAGCTGATGCAGGCTGAGAGACAGGTGAAGCTGGCTGACAGAAAGGTCTAGTACTTTTCCTTCATTTTATACCTCACTAGTTTTCCCAACTCTGTACTGCAGAAACCTGTCTCACATGTCTTCTACTGCTGCTTTGGAAAAAAGGACATAAGCAATAAAAAAGTCCAACACCAGGAGACCACAATAGCAGGTGTTACTTAGGTTATGAAATAAAAATTAGAATGGGACATTAAAACCCAGAGTCAACAAGGAATCACTTAACTGCGCAGAAAGCAGCAGCAAAACACTCAAATGGCTAAAGCATTTAAATGATAACAAAATCCCTGACTTTATAATTGTCTCTGGAGAGATAAAGAAAATGCAGTGGGTATTCATTGCAAAAAAGTCTTTTTTAGAGCTGTTCTTGTGGTCAAGCTGGAGCTGGAGAAATTATTGCCAGGCTGATGCCACAAAAAGCATTTGCTGCCCTCTATGAGCTGAAAGCTATGAGCAAAGTGGAACAGCAGTGAGGCATTGCTGAATCCGCTCATCACTTGAATATAACCGCAGCTTTTCCTTCCATTTCGAGATTACTTCTCTCGCTTGTATAGTTTTTGATGCTACGAGCTAGAATAAAGAATTCCCCTTTACAGTTACATTTTCCATCCAGTCTGATACCTTCTGATAACTATGGACACATGGGGAAAGCCTGAAGCTGGAAACAGCAGCAGTGAAGGACGTGCTGTGCAGGTACACGGACACAGTACAGATCTAGAACAAACTGCTGAGGCAGTTTGGTCTTCCTTCCTTCCTTGAAATAAAAAGCAACACTAGAAAGGCATGCCAACATCCTCACAAAATAAAGATCCTCTGCCTCTTCAGCCTATTCATCCCAGCCATGGCACAGGCACCGTAACATACTTCCCTCCAATGATTTATTTATATAGGTCCTCTCCCCTTGAATGCCAAAGGCACTAATATGCTCTTTAGTTCTGAAGCAGGAAACAGCACTTCGGGTTGATAACTTCCAAGGAGGGCACTTCTGCACGTCCAAAAATTGCTGTGACTGCTCTTCTGTAAAAGTCAAAGGGTTGCAGAAGGGAAAAGGCTGTGGAACAAGGTCAAATATTACAGCACCGTATTACAGCAAGTGGTGATCGCAAAGACTCAAGAGGTCATCTTGTTCATCCCCCTCATAATGCAAAATTGTTCCCTAGAGAGTAATACAGAAGGAAAGTAGTTGTTACACTAAAATATAGGTTACATAATTTAAGAGAATAGGGCCAGGAAAAATTGCTAGAAAAGATAATAATATAGGAGAACTTACTGCTTTCTTTAGAGATAACTGTAACCAATCTGAGGCTAAGAAATAATCATTTAAAAAAGGTATGTTGAGGCCATCTTTTATGTTTGTTTCGGTTTACAACTAGGTCTCCAAATTGCTGACCTGTATGCTCATGCTTGAACAAGTGCCTCCTGGATTACAAGTACTTAAAACCAACATGCTGGTCATGATTGGAGTGTACTGGGTTTATTCCATTTCGAACACAGTGACAACATACTGCCCTGCATGCTCCATTGGTATTAGTCAGCAAAGAGCAACAAGCAAATTATAGCAACCTATCACCAAAAGAAAAGGCAAAATATTTAGGCATACACCCGCCATCCCTAGAATTCTGGACGCCTTATCTGTGCTGACAGCTTGGCAAGAGGCAAAACATTCAAGCGCAAAGACATCACAGGTTTGTGCCAAGAACGTGAATGAGCTCCTGCGTTTCAAGTTCAGACCAAGTTTTACTGTTGTGTAAGACAAGTCAAAATATGTCAGAGGCTATCTCCTTGACTTGGTTGTTCCAATGATTCCAGCCCATCCTCAGGAAGTGCATCAGGATTTACCAGCTTTCATATCTCAGAGAATGCAGCCTCCTAATTAACTGCATGTGTTCAACCCCATCAGAGGTAATCTGAAATTTAAACAGCAAGTAAAGCCCACGTATCTGAGACCAAGGCAACAGGCAAAAGAGAAGCAGCAGCAGCTGATGGCAAAAATCTGATAAAGCTGCTTCTCCTCAGACTGCTGCTAGTGACTGCAATGGTGTATCTTCAAATCCTCAAGCCTGCACTGCCTACATGCACGTGGGACATTCCAGTCTCACAACCATACCGCTGGGGGCAAGGGCTTCCAACACTATGTTGGGTATTTTTTGACCGTTAGGAGTGGCCAAGACCAAGCATCCACCACAAAATCCTCACAATACAAAAACCAGTAGATATGCCTCTGAGCAAGATACACAAAATACATTATGGATTAATTATTCAGCGTCACACCAAAGAATAAGCCGCACAGTCATGAAAATCCCTTCTGGAAAACTTCTAGAGGGGGCACCCAACTCCAGTGGAGATTAATCTATAGGATTTTTTCTCACAAATTAATTAAAAAACCAGAATAAGCATAGAATTCAAATGGAAATGCTAGAGCATCTCCAGGACATTTATTTCAATATCTCATTACATTTCCTGATGAAAATACTGATTTCTAAAACAGTTTTTTTACATTTAAATTTAATTTTCAGACCTCTCCACTCTGAAAACTCTTGTAACATCTCCATATAACATCCTCTTCCTTAAACAACTTTGCTTGAAACTTGTCTTTCCTAAACCTCCCGTAGTCTTTGTTCTTGTGTACTTCCTCTAACAGATTCACATCTTTAAATGCCCAAGTCCAGACACAACTATTCAACTGAGGCTTTACTGATTTTGAGTAAAGAGGAAAAAGAGCATTTCAACAGATGAAGACTTGGTTTTGCTTTAGTATTAGTCACACAGCAAAGAACAATCCCTTAAATAACAGTCTCATAGCTCCTACCAGACGTGATCTCAGTCAGAAACATTAGGCCAGTTAACCAGCTTTGTTCAAATAACTTCATCCGTCTTTTCCCATGTGTCTTGATGCATTTTAGGGTTCTTGAAGGATGCTCCTTTGGCATAATCAAAGGATATCGTTAAATTAACAGAAATTAAGTTAGCAGAAGCTGATTTGCAACAGAAAGGGAATGAAGAAATATCATATGTGCAGAAGGACAGAGTGTAGCACAAATACTTTTAGCAGATGTCAAAGTAATTCAGGGTCAGCAAGTTTCCCATCACTCTGAATTTTCTGGATACATGGAAAATGCACCATTTTGGCAACCGAAAAGAAAAGAAAACCCCAGGAATAAACTGGAATAGAAACACCAAGATCTTGAGCTAAATCCATGCAAATGCATGAATCTCATGTGATGTGAAAGCCAGATCGAGCATGTGGCCAGTCCTCATGCAGTAGCCTGGGAAGGCTTGGAGGTCCCTGCTACCTGCTGTACAGCTCACCTCCCAGTATTTCTCCCACTGCTGCACCACATGCCTCACCATCTCCTTGGTCACACTGATACATGTTGAGTGCAGGTGGCTGACACATCACTGCTGCATCTGTCGTACCGTGCACCATGCCTTACAGCAAGAGGGACATGAAAGGGCATCCCAAGAATGTGGCACAGGCACCATGATAAGGGTAACACCACAGGGGAGCCAACAGCCTCAAGCTTCACATGCGGCACTGACAGCCCTGCAAGAGAGCACTGCAGTCGCCATCCTTTAACCCTGTACCATTTATTTGTCCTTCAATTGCTATTTTTTTCATTACTACTCAGATTGTTGGGAATATAAAGACTTCTTCAGTAGTGAGGACACACCTTCATACTCTCTTAAGGACCTGTACATCAGACTGCACAGGTTTAACAGTGGGAGTACTTAGGTACTTCACATCTTTATAAGAATGAAGTAAAAACAGGGTACTGATCCCTGATCCCTTTTGGGGGTTGGTCTGTTCAACCAAGTAACAAGTGATAGGACAAGAGGAAATGGCCTTCAAGTTGTGCCAAGGGAAGTTTAGATTGGATATTAGAAAAAATTTCTTTACTGAAAGGGTTATCAGCCATTGGAAGGGGATGCCCAAGGCAGTGGTGGAGTCCCCATCCCTGGAGATATTTAAAAGACATGGTTTAGTTGAGGACTTGTCAGTGTTAGATTAATGATTGGACTCGATGATCTTAAAGGTCTTTTCCAATCTAGGCAATTCTGTGACTCTGTGATCCACTTTCCAAGTATTACGATTAGGATCAAGGGAGGTGCCCAAAGTCACATATATTAAAAACAGGAAGTAAAAGATCATGTTCATCAAGTGGGAACTTCACTTCTGGAAATTCTCCCCCATTTTCACAGGTGAAAAATATCACAGAATTTCCAGGAACAAGATGTGCAATACTGGTGGGATGCACAACAGTATGGCTGGATGTAAGAGTGAGAGAATACAAAGCAAATATCTAAACAATCATTTCATCCCCATGAACAAATACAAAAATAAAAACCTCTGTGTTAAATGCTTTTTTCAGTTGCATTTGGAAATCAGTGAGTTTGCTTAAATGCATTACCACACAGGTCCTACACAGCAGCACGAGAGAAGCTTATACATAAACCCAATCACTGCTCTGGCACCAGATTTTCCCTCCTGAAACAAAAGCTGGCTCATGTCTCCCCAGGCAATGGCGCCCTGCCCACTGGGGCACCAACTCTTCACCTCTCACCGTCTGCAGAGAGGGAGGCGAAACACTAGAGCATCACTTGGATTGATTTCCTACCCTGTTTTCCCCCTAGCCTTTCCACATCAACCATTTTTCTAACAAATAATGTAAATGAAAAGTCACTCAAGATTCTCTCCACATGGCTCAGTCCTATGCTGGTTCAGGGCAGTTTCCAGGCAAGTTTGCAATGGGTCCAAAATACCGTGTTTGCAGCTTAACAGCTGAACAACTCAAGCAATTCTTCTTAGTACCAGCAAACCTCTACATTTGTATTTATTAAAACCAGTAACAACAATACAAAGCTATTTCTGAAGCACTTAAGAACAGTTTTCTTTTTTCTCCTCCCCAGTGGAAGGGTTACCCTCACAGCACTCTCCACATGCCACCCACCACCCATTTATATTTCCAAACATTCCTCAAGTGCAACTTCTGTTTACCATACCGGGTGGCACTTGGCCTGAACTTGTTTAACACATGTTCATGTTATTTATCCAAACTCATTCATCACAGTTGTAAAACATCTGACAGACGATGGAGTTTTTCCAGTATGTATCAGACCTCTTGCTTAATTCAACCACTGATTATTTCCACCTCTAAGTAATTTGACCAAAGCCACACGAAAGTGCTTAGCTATACTCAATCTTTCTCCATTCGTTATTAATTCAGTCACTGGCTGTAAAAAGCTCTAGCTCTACTGACCTAATTAATCAGGATAATATCAACTATATACAAACACGCTACATATATATGCACACAGAATATATACATGCATTTAATTATATAATATTATACAAATTTTAATATGCACATAAATTATATATATTAGTAATACATTCTACAGCTATAAATGCAATAGTTTCTTTTTGGGAAGATCCATGTGATAAAAAATGCTTAATTGTCACATGGATTGGAAATTGTCATTCTTAATATAAATATAGCCAGTTGCTACATAGAGTGCTTCTCTATGCAAAGTTTAAGGACATTCCACATTGGTGCCTCCCCTTCCCTCAGGTTTATGGAGAAATGAAAGAACATAGTGACCCTTCGAGGCCACAGCTCTGGTCCTTCTGCTCTGCTAACCCAGTCTAGGGTTATATCAAATTCCAAGAAAATCTTACACAAGTTATAAGCAAATGAAACCTACAACTCTTCAAAAATGCCAGATTTTGTGTTGCTACTCTTCCCTGCTTTATTACCTTCTCAGCTACAGATGCCATCATTTCCATTGTCCAGAGTGTGTGGTAGCTCAAAAACTAGAAATATGATGATTAAGGCTGGATCTAAAGTCCATCATGAAAAAGATTGGCAAGCTCTGATACTGATGCAAAAGTTATTCATACACCAGCGTGCTGCTCAATCTTTCCTGATGTGCTGGATCAGGTGATACAGCTGATCCTGTGTTACTCACCGATAACGACACACTCTCTTCTCTACTCCTTCTATCTGCTGATACTGGTAAATAATTTTTGGGGGGACGCAACTCCATGCAAACAGTAATTTACTGTAAAGTAAAAGCCAGTCTCCCAGCACAGAACATTTGTAGTCCCTCTGCTAAAACATGAGTAATTTCCAACTTCTTGCTGTAGGCTAAAAGAGTCTTAGAATCATAAAATGGTTTGGTTTGGAAGGAACCTTTAAAGGTCATCTAGTCCAAAGCCCCTGCAGTGAGCAGGAACATCTTCAACTTGTGAGGCTGACCATGAATGTTTCCAGGGATGGGCCATCTAACATCTCTCTGGACAACCTTGGTCAGTGTTTCATCACCCTCAAAATAAAAAAATATTTTCCTTTTATCTAGCCTAAATCTAGCCTCTTTTAGTTTACAACCATTACTCCTTATCCTGTTGCAACAGACCCTGCTAAAAAGACTGTCCCCATCTTTCTTATAAGCCCCCTTTAAGGACTGAAAGGCTGCAATAAGGTCTCCCTGGAGCCTTCTCTTTTCCAAGCTTAACAACCCTAACTCTTTCAGCCAAGAAAGGCAGAGGTGTTCCAGCCCTCTGGTCATTTTTGTTGCCCTCCTCTGGACACACTCCAACAGGTCCATGTCCTTCTTGTGCTGAGGACTCCAGAGTTGGACACAGTACTCCAGGTGGGGTCTCACCAGAGCAGAGTAGAGGGGGAGAATCACCTCCCTTGACCTGCTGGCCACACTTCTGATGCAGCCCAGGATACAGTTGGCCTCCTGAGCTGTGAGTGCACATTGTCAGCTTTTTGATCCCCCAGTAGCCTGCCTCAAGTCCTCCTCCACAGGACTGCTCTCAATTCTTTCATTCCCCAGCCTGTACTGATATCAGAGACTACCCCAAACCAGGTTCAGATCTTGCAGTTGGCTTTGTTGAACCTCATGAGGTTCACATGAGCCCACTTCTTAGGCTTGGCCAGGTTCCTCTGGATGGCATCTCACCCCTCAGGCACATCAACCGCACCACTCAGATTGGTGTCATCTGGTGTCATTGCTAAGGGTACACTCAATCCTACTATGTCATTGATGAAGATATTAAACAGCACTGGTACTAGTACAGACCCCCGAGGGACACCACTTGTCACTGTTCTTCATCTGGATATCAAGTCATTGACCACTACCCTCTGGATACAACCATCCAACCAATTCCTCACCCACCAAACAGCCCACCCATCAAATCCACATCTCTCCAATTTAGAGAGAAGGAACCGTGGGGGACTGTGTTCAAAGGCCTTACAGAAGTCCAGGTAGACAACATCCATAGCTCTTCCCTTGTCCACTTCGTTTTAGAAGGCCACAAGGTTGCTCAGGCAGGACTTGCCCTTGGTGAATCCTTGCTGTCTGTCTCAAATCACCTCTCTGTCCTCCATGTGCCTTGGAATAGCTTCAAGGAGGATCTGCTCCATGATCTTCCCAGGCACAGAGGTGAGGCTGACAGGTTGGTGGTTCCCAGGGTCCTCCTTTATACCCTTTTTAAAAATAGGTACAATGTTTCCCTTTTTCCAGCCACCAGGGACTTCACTTGACTGCCAGGACTTCTCAAATACCACAGAGAGTGGCTTCACAACTACATCAGCCAGTTCCCTCAGGACTCTAGGATGCATCTCATCAGGTCCCATGGACCTAGTTATGTTCAAGTTCCTCAGCTTACACAGCTATGGGCAGCAACGTGTTCCATTTTCTGTAGCAGGTATAGGTCTTGTTGCAAGAGGTTGTATCAGAAAAGTTAACCACTCAGTCACCTGGATGAGTACTCAGATTTCCTTACTCACATCCTTAAGCAACATGTGCACTAAGTCAACTTAGTTTGGAATCAGATCCTGCAACTGCAAAGCAAAACCTGTCCTGCTTTCTGTGATCACTGAGCACAAGTACTGTACTGCCTTTTTATTTCTTGTCTCTTGTAGAAGGAGGATCTTTCACCATTGGGGTTTTTTTTTTGCATACTTTGCATTGCTCATTAATCATACTGACACATCTATAACCATGGAACTAGAAGAAAGCAAACAGCTAGGATCTGCAAGAACGTTAAAAGGACCTGATCTTCCCTTCAGGGTTCCCAATAGGCTTTTCAGATTCAAAAAAATGTAGTTC
The DNA here is from genome assembly GCA_013401335.1 of Brachypteracias leptosomus. Lineage (NCBI taxonomy): Eukaryota > Metazoa > Chordata > Aves > Coraciiformes > Brachypteraciidae > Brachypteracias > Brachypteracias leptosomus. The sequence continues at coordinate 165,281 of VYZX01007965.1, read as the reverse complement.
AAAAGCATCATACGTGCTATGAGAATTGAAGATCCATTCATTGTTCCTGACAAACCCACAACTGTTTGCTGTGTGGTTTGGCTGTCTAATATGTCATTTTTTTTTCCCTTGAAGAATCGTATAAAACAACATTAAGAACTACATCATCACATTTTCACTTGACAGCACAGGTTGGTTAGTACAGACCTCAGAGTAAATAAATAATTCTCTATCCTTTCCCACTTCAGAAATTCTATACAATCATACTTCAGAGGGAATCTGAAAAGAATGCTGGATCCCTTCTTTTTTCCAAAAGCAAATATTTAGTTTTGTACAGTTTGAAGTTTACACTGTTGATGCTACTTGGTGGCTGAGAAACACACAGAGCAAATTATACAGAGTTTACGGGACTCTCTCAAGGACAGAAGTGTCCTGGGACAGTGAGGCTCAGGGAGAAGCCGGGACAATAAACTGAGAATGAAAAATGTCCAGTTCTCTTAAGTCAACTGGATCTTTGCTACTGCCTTTGAGAGTTCTTACATTGCAAGGGCTCATATGGATCTGATCCCTTTGCCTCCCTCCACCCGCTATCCTGTCATCATTTCTCAAGTCTATATAGAGCCACTGGAAAATAAGGATGATGATGGGGGATGAGTACAGAAGACAGTTCCAGCAAGAAAACAATAGGGCTTGTACATCTGATTATATTCTATCATATTCAGAAAACAGGAAAATGTGGTTTCTTAGAAGAAACACAGAACATATTATTACTACCGTCTACACAAGGAAAGCCAGGAAGAAATAACCAGTTGCTCAAGGCTGCTGTAGTGGTGCTTCTGGTCTGCAACCAGTACTAATCCTCCCTACAGAAAGGAGACAGTGAAGTTGAAGGGATAAAATACTATAAGAAAAAAAATCCTTTTTCTTTGGACTGAAGAATTATTTGCGACTGTATACTTTTATTGCTCTTAGCTAGAGTTTTTATGCAAATCAGTGCCCTGCAGCCTACTGCCATATGCTGTATATGAGACAACCTCCCAAGTGTGTACAAAAAACTTCAGCTGGTGCAGGATTTGGCAACTTGCTTAAGTGGCATTATAATTCATGAGCATATTAAATCCATGATGCATAATCTGCTTGGGCAGCCTGCTAGTTTTAAGATGTTAGTCTAGACCTATAAAGCCTTAAATGTCTTGGAATCTATTTAACCAGGAATCAAGCTTTTTTGGAGGTTTTCTGATGAAACAACAGTTATAATTAGAAAACATTGGTCACTAAATTGGAAACACTGCAGTCAAAGTCTCTTGCAGTCAACAAACTTTCTTTAAATCCAAGAGTGGATCTCAGAGGGGTTTGCCTAGATTCATTATAGCTGAGGGCCCAGGAAGTATATGATCTTCAGCTCTAAGATGGTGCTGTGGGAAGCTCTGGGGCTGTGCCGCGGTGGGGCAAATCAAAAGGGAACAAACTGCAGGTCCTAAAAGCCTGAGAGCTCCTGAAGCCCACATTGCACTGCAGGCATCCCAGACAGCCCAACCTGGAGCCAAAGTGCCGTAAATATGTGCATTTCAGCCACAAATTGAAGAAAGGAAAAATTAAGTTGTACTCAAAGTACCCTTACTTCAATATCATTTTTCTGCAGAGGTATTAATATGGTATTTCCTGACTAGTTTCCGAGCCGTGCCACAGAATATTGGGTGTGTTTGTGAAAACTCTGTCACTCCTTTCTCCCTGCAACTTCAGGGGTTTGCATGTCTGGAACAATCTTATTTTTTTCCGGTGTTTAACAGTCGCTTTCTGAGAAATGCCAGGTGGCACCATGCCCAGAATCGCTTGTCAGCTAATCTCAGAAGATTGGGCATTATGCCATTTGAATTAAAAGAGCTGGGCTCTAACTCACTGATAACATTTAGGAATCAAACCAATAAAATGGGGAAACAAAACAAATATGAATAATCCCTGAATGCACACAGATGATGGCTTTTACTGAAAATGTATACCATTATGGAGAAACAAAAAAAAATTAGCAGCAGTCTTTTCTCCAAAAGTTCAAGTAAGAATAATCTGCTATGATTTCATTAGTTTCTGAGAATAGCAAAAAGAAAAAAAAGGAATTTGCACATTTAACTACACAGGTAATGTCCAAGGGCTCCCTGCAGCAGGGAGCTCAAACTTCAGGCAAGCTGTGCTCTGCCAATCACCCACAAAGTGGGGAGGAGAAAAAGGAGAAAGAAGAATTTGTATCTGAAGGGAACAATAGCATTTTCCCCTCAGTCTCCTCATTCTGTCATTCTGACATGTCCTTCCTAAAATAAAGACTACGTTTAATTTATGAAGACCAATAAAATCACAAATAGCCAGTTGAAAAGTCTGCATAATGCTCTCTAACATTGTCCACAGCAACAATGAAACATGGGATACTTCAGCATGTGCACGTAGACAAGCAGGCAAGAACATACACTAATGATTCTATAAACTGTTTTTCTATCACAAGTTTTTAGGTTTTATAGGCTAGAAACTCCCATGTACAACACAGTCCACAGGAGGGGTATGGGAAGGAAAAACACAGGGCTAATAAGGATGTGACTATTAGGAAATAAAACAATTCAAAACCATTTCCTATAACACAATTCAATAAAAATATGGGAGGCAACTTTCACTGCTGTCTTTATAAAGCATATCTGTGTTATTTACATCATCTCCTCTATTCTTTCGGAGGCCATGGGCTGGTAGAGGACAGTAATTTTTCCTTCCACTTCCTTAGTGCACGCATTGGAAGGTTGGCTAACCTCCCTCTTGGATTATCTCCTGGTTTAACTAACAGACACAATAGCTAATCAAATTAAATAAATCATACAGAGAAAATTATCCTTTTCCCTGTGAAATAACGACTTTCAGGCATTTTTTTATAGGAGAAGTAACAACTGAGAGGGGAATTAGAATGTCTCTCTCCATCTTACAAGCAAGGCATGCTCCACAGGGTAATGAAGTTTAAACTTTGGTCAGAACAACCCCCCCAAGTTCAGATTGATGGAGGCCCATAAAACTCACTTGCTTTTTCAGTCCTGTTTGCAAAGCATGGACATTAGCCGTAGGCAGGCATGTTAGTGCCCTTCAAACAGAGGTGCAGATTTTGGAGAGCGCATAATCTTGTATGAGAAACTTGCCCTCTCCCCACCTTTGCCTTTGCAAAGCCCCTCCTGTGCCCTGCTGCCTGGGGAGGCTGCAGGGATCTGCTCACCTCTCCCCAAGGCTGGATGGGACAGCCAAGCATCTGCTGGAGCTGTGTGAGTGCAGGAGGAGCTCACATGCAGGCAGCACTGCCCCTACCCAGCACGCTGCTTTCACTGTCAGTCCTGAGCTGCCCTCAACACTCAACGTCCCAGGTCACAGCTTGCAGCAGAGAAGAGAGCAAAGCTCCACCGGCCTCCCCACGGCTCTGCTGGATTGTTGGGGGGAGACCTGCTCCAGAGGACCAGCACTGCTGTGCAAACACGCTGCCCTGGGGTGCCGAAGGGACAACTGTTCCCACAGGAATTGGGCGGTCGTTTCCCACTGGTTTTCCATGTGGTGCTCTCACTAGTCATACCCCGATTCACTCTCAACTGGCAGGAGCCCTCTCCCAACACTGCCCATTGCTGTCTGGCTGTGACACCCATGCTTTCCAGGCTAACTTGTTTCCCCATACAGCACTGTCTCAAGCCACCCAGCAACCACCCACCAGCCAAGGCCCAGGTACACCTGGGACAGTCAGTTGGGGACGATCCAGAGAACAAGCCTTGGCTATGGGCAGACCCTGATCTGCAAGCCTTGCCTCAAGGGACCAACACCTGCCTTGACAGAGTGGAGATATATCACAAGGCTCCTTGTAAAAACCCATCACTGGCTCCTGAAATCCACTTTTTCTCCAGATGTAGCACGACAGCCTGTGCTGATGGAATAAGAAGGAGAGGAGCACAGAAGTGAACCCTGCAGCACTCCATCATTTCTGTTGGCATGGCTTGCAGAAATAATCTTATTAAAATCAAGTAAAAAACCAGAACACTACTGAAACACTGGATTTCATATTTATCATCTTAATTCCAAAACATACATTTCTTCCAGTGAGAATCATATCTGACTTGCTATTGACACAGAGAGGAATTCAGAGGGAAAGGGACTAGTTTCCGAGGTGCTATGCAAAATACTGTTTACTACCTAATTTATTAGGTACTAATCATTCATACTTTAAGTTTCTGGGGCGGTTCCTCAACCCTTAGCAAACCTTGCTCTTGACAACAATAAAGCAAAAGCAGAACTAAACCTCACTCCAATGAAGGCAGAGCAGATCAAATCTAGAAATTAATGAAGGACAAGAAGCATAATTACAGATGACATTTATACAAGGTCACTTCCCATAGCCTGGCAGTATATTTATATATTGATCTTTTAGCTGCCAGAGGATTGGATTAGTTACAGTGCCAAAGATAGTCAAATTTTTAAATACTTCCATGCATCCTGTTTCTCTCAAGGGCATAACACACCTTACAGAAGTCCTCAGGAAATCAAATGCTGTGGATAGGCACCCAGATTTGTGACCTGTGTAATATTAAGTTCATTGTCAATACTAACCGATCAGAAAAGACCAATTTACAAGAAATTTTGGGGTAATGCTTAACATATGCACACCTACGAACTCAAGCAAATAATCAATGTATATTAAACCATGCACATCTTTCTGGTGTCTTCATTTTAGTCACACTTTTGATCAAAACACACTGTTGTTTTCCTCTACTAATAACATGGCTAGTAATTTATTAAATAGATAAATATCAAAAGAGATATTTCACTGAAAAATTACATGCCCTGAAAGATGTAAAGCAATATCCACTGCAACTGTTTTACTTTGGCATGATGGACTTCTTCCCAGCATGAACCAATGTGACAACAGACAGTTTACAAATTATAACTAAAATACCCTTGATAAACAAGTTGGCAAGTTATATGCAATCAGAAAATCATCTCACTTCAAAATCTCTGAAGCTAGAAAACAGTAATGAAATCAATCAATCAATCAAAGTTCCTGTTAGAAGCAACCCAGGACCTGAACTTCAGATTCAGTTACTCCCTGAGCCCTGGATTCAGAGATGAGCCTGAATGTGGTAAAAGTGCTCTTTCTACGGACTATCAAACCAATGAGACTTTATGACACAAATAAAATCAAGCACCATTTTTCTGTAATTACATCAGAATTTGCCTAAAGAAATCAACATTTCTGAAGCTGGAGCATTCTCGTCATGCTACATGTGCTGCCGGAGGCAGGTTAAATCAGTCAGGAATCCTAGCTGCCTAGTGTCTGGCTTGAATTTTCCCTGGCAGTTGCTTCCTTAGCACTAAACTACAGTAAATCCTGTGAGGAGTATTTCCTTTTCCTTTTGAGATGCTGTCCTATGAAAATGCAAAGTAAAAGAAATCTTTTGCAGGTGGAAGGAAATTGTTTCACAGGCTACAGCCTGCGGAGCATCACTGCGCTACCTACCCACCAAAAAGTTTTGTCACTAGATAAACTTGTCTGTGTGTCTCCTGGTCACGTTTTTGTCCTCTCTAATTGCTTTCTGAAAGGCAAAGTAAAAGATTATGAAAAGATTTGTGTAAGTGCTTTGGTGCGGGAACAACTTCACAGGGCAGCATTTCCATACCACTCCAGTTCATGGCACTGGTCCAGCAGCACAAACTGACTTCGCACCAGTTTGCATCGTCTGGAGGCAAACGTCTCTCCCTCCTCCTATACACCCAGCCTGCAGAACCCACAGACAAAGTTCTGTCCCAGTCTGAGGAGATTAAGTGAGGGCAAAAATTAACTCCTTTTTCTTTTTCAGCTACAAAAGAAGCACAAAAAACACCAAAAAGCTCATGTGAATTTAGTAAAGCTAACGAGATAGAGTATGCACACACACTGCTTGCACTTTCTTCTCTTTATCTAAACTTCTAAGTCAAAAGTAGCTTTCATGACAAGTCCTTGGTTGAAATCCTTGCATCTTCTGCTCATTTGGCTCACTGAGATGAAAGCCCAGGACATAAAAACTTTTGTTTTCATGCCATCCCCAGCAAGTGGAACCAAAGCAAAGACTTGACGGCTATTTTATGTTTGAAATATTGGCTTCAAAGCAACGGGGACAGCACAGTGTGGGTGGGCCCGACACTACAGCTGTCTTAAAACAAAGAGTCTATATATCAAAAAAAGTTCACAAGAGACAGATTTACCCAGAATGAATTACATCCAACAAAAGTGAAGATGAGGAAGAGGGAGCATGGGTGTTCAGGGAAAGCAAGGGGAGAAGAGTAATGATGTAGCTAAAAAAGGGAAAAAAAAGAAGATACTTAAGAATGCTGTATCCAATTCCGGCTGTAACCATTTATACGAAAAGTATTTCTAAAGAGCTTTCTGACTGCATTACAGTATCTGAGCAATACCACATAAAAGGGAACAGGTACTTGAGCTGGTAATGGGGCAAAACACTCAAAAAGGGAGTCGTTTAAATTACACGTCTGTATTCAAATAAGACATCCCATGCATCTAAAAACTATCTTGGAATAGCAAGGACCATACCATTAGTGAATAAAAAAGTCAATGAGGCAGCTAAAGGTTAGATTATGCTTTCCATCTGTATACTCCATTGCAATGGATTCAGGGTGATTTTGCTGTTTAAGCAATGAGAAGCAGCTAACATACTAAAATATCACACCCACTCAATTCTCATCAACAAGTATTATCAAAATAACAGAAAGTTTAATTTTATAAACAGAAGTGAAACAGATGAAGATTATGAGAGCAAATCACTGCCACAAATCTCAGTGCCTGAGTTTGCAAATGGAGTTTATGATAAGCGAATATTTTAATTGCAGTATTAGTTTAAACTATTTTACAGGTTTTCAGGTACCACGAGTTGTAATTTCCCAGAACTTCACTTTTCTCCTCTTACTGTTTTATCTGCTGAAGCCAGCACGTGTGTTCACATACAGGAGCAGAATCTTCCTACGCCTGCCCCAGCAAAAAGGGTATTAGGAAGTAAATCAGTGCGGGCTCATTTCTGTCCCTCCCTCCTGGGACTGCACAGGACAACACAACACACCTGGACAGAGCCACCTCACCTCTGAAGGATCCACTTTGCAAACAAAAGATGATGAAACTTTCACCCGCTGTTTCAGAAAGGCCACCAAGGTGCCATGATCCACAAACTGCTTGAAAATGGCATTACATTAGCATCTCAGAGGTGAGTTGGTTCACCTTTTGGACATGAGCATTGCAGATTTGAGATGAGAAGTGTGGACTATAAAAGAATACACTCAAGTGATGCTGAAGTCAATACCTTGACACTTCCCTTGGAAAATACAGTACTCCAGGTTGTGCTACAACATGCCAGACAACACAAGCAGCCTTTCCCTTGGAGTTGGGAGCTTGATAAGCCCACACCATATGTGCCCACTGCTCTCAACAGCCTGAGTTGTGGCTTTTGAGACAGAGGATCCATGCAGCCAGCACCAGGTAATGTCATTAACATGGACAGGAGTATTAAAGCAAATCAGGGTATCTTTATATTGTAAATCTCTCCTCTCACACATGCTTGCACAGAAACCTGCTGTTCACCACCTCTTTATCAGTGATCTGCTTGTAGAAGCTGGGACCCTTTGACTACGAATAACCATTTGGCGAGGGCAGAGAGAGCTACTCTCTACCTATAGAGAGAACATACATGGCTGTTTGCTTCCAACAAGGCATTTCACTTCAGGGGCCCCTATGGAGATGAAAGCTTGAAGCCTCTTTTGCAAACCTCCTTTTGTTTCGTTTTTCCCCTTTGCCAATTATGACGACTCCGGAGTCACTGATAACAAAAGCAGATGTTTACAGCCACGTGGGAGGCTTCTCTGTATACAGTGGCTACTGCATTACAGCTCATTAGTCACTCTGTGACATCTACCACATGGATCACATTGATTAGTGGACATTTTAAATCCCATTGACAGTGGTGGGATTAGATGTGAACAGATATTAAAATGTAGACTCCTTCTCCATCTGGTGATCATAAAAATGGTCCTCTAAAAAACTGCCTTCCTTCAGGATCCTCATTGCCCCAACTGAAAAGTGTGCGGCTGCTTGCATATCTTGTCAAGAAACAAAAATAAGGTTTTTCTAGCACTTATGTGATTGCAGGATCTACGATAAAACCCTCACACTATCCAAGATATACTTTAGAAAGTAGAATGTGTCTTCTATTTTGTTCTAGAGACAGTGCAAACAGCTCTGTCATTCAACACAACTGACATCCTAGGTAGCTTCCTCTATTTTATAAAACACAGAAAAGGGCTCCTGGAAGAAGAAACAAGCCTCTTAAAAATGTCTCTCTGATATATTCAGATCATTGCTACTTGGCCCTGGCTGGGGAAAAGTCAATCTGTGAATTTCTTCCTGCCATCTAATTAGTTTGTGGGGTTTTTTCCTCCAGTGCAGCATGGATTATCTTATTGATCTGATTTATCAACTGCCTTCCATCCGACAACAAAGCCTTCCATTCTGACCATTAGCTTTGATTTCATCTGTGCTGAACCCAGTGCTGGGGTGCCCTGATCTTCTATCAGCTCCATAATCATTACTACAACTAAAGTCCGTTAGTGCCAGTATAATTGCTAGGCCACTTGGAAAATTTATGGGTACAATTTACAGACTAAGCATTTCCCTGAAATTGCAAGTACAGCTTTAAATGAGTAACTCACACGAACCTCAGTGCATTAAATGGAACGGAGTTCCTCATCAGCTGGGACCACGACATCCACAATAAATTTGTATTAGATATAAATGCACAGCGGAATCTGAATATCCTATGCTGATGGAGGCACAGATTTCAACTACCCGATGACGACATGAATAACACGTGAAACTTCTCGGGTGAAGTAATTTACAAAGAAGACTTGTTACATGATGCTGCCAGGGATTTGGATTATTCCAATAAAATCTGGAGGAGATAGCTTCAAAGAACGCATATTTTATAAACTTCACCTATTACTGCAATGCAGATGCCAGGAACTCAGGTACAGAGGACAGTGTAGCAGGGATCAAACAAACTCTGCAGTTCTGCCCTCCAATAACACACCCATTTCCTATGCTAAGCAGAAGTGTGAAATTTCATATTATTATACGAATATAACTTTGAGGGATGCTACGATTCAGCTATTGTAGCTATCAAAGCCTGGTTTTAGTGTTCACTTGCTGCCACAATGGGAACAAGCTGTTTTCTTTACAAGGCTGATTTCTTACTCAGCATGGCCTACTGGGACACATTCACCAAGGAATGATAAAAATAGATTAAATTATTGGATAAAATCCCTGACCTTTCCTACAAATAATTGAGGTGTTACAGAATCAGATAAAAAAAGGCATGTTTTTTTCATCAGACACTAGGTAACAAACTATACACAGCCTGATCCATTTGCTGCACTGCAGCATCCACAGCCTGCTGGGTCTCCTTCCCACTTGCCACAGGATCCAATCTAACATGAGCAGTGTAGTTCCTGCTCAACCACCACCATAGCTTAGGGCTTTCAGGACTCACATGGTGGCAGGGCTCCAGGAGGCTCTGCAGCACACTGGGGACCTGGTGAGACCAAACCCCCCATGCTTAGCCTCAGAATCCCCTTGGCAAAGGTAGCAGCAGCAACACCATTTCTGCAGGGGGGTAACATGCAGGGGAGTCTATCCACGTTCATTCCCTGCTCTCCCCAGCCCAAACAGGAGGAAGAAAAAAAAAAGGCCAACTTTGCAAATACATATGTACAGTGCTAGCTTTTTCTTAGCAGACTTCCTCAAAAGATATGATTTTTTCGTAAGGATATTTGCGGATGGTCTTAGAGTGTCTTAAGGTTAACACAAGCTTTTTAGAAGGCTGAATTCACTGTCACTGACTGCCCTTAAACTGATAAGCAGCCTCAAAGACTTATCTCCTCCAGTACCCCCTTCATGAAAAGCAACTGTTGGGACTACAAACTCAAGATTCTGTTTCAACTAATAATCTCACTTTTTTGCTTGTGCCATGTGAAGTAGCAAGTATCATGTTACTGGTACTAAATTTAACCACAACTGTCTAGACAACACTCTTTGTGCAAGAAAGATGGTGAATAGAGGATTTACAGTCGGGAACATTTTCTCTATTCTGGTGCAATTTGTGCTTTGCATGACAAAACAACGCTCCACTAAATACAGCATCTGCAGCTGAGACAACTCCTAAGCATGCCAATACACCCTAGATAAGTTTTGATTTCACACTAAAGTGCTTGTTAAGTCTCATCAAGACCTTCCCATTGAGTAACCCAACTGATAGCTTCTGCAGCTGCAAGCTAATCCTATCAAGGTAAGCACTTGCTCAAGTTTTCAGGTGAGAGAAGCAGGAGATAGATCTGGCTGCATACATGTATTTCTCTAAGGAGAAACTACTGTTTCCCTGGCTTTTACATCTGAACCATAAGTATCTTCATAATCCTTTCTCTCAGACCAGAAATAACAACAAAAAAAGTGATCTTGGAGCTGCAGAAATGGTTTGCACTTGGACTTCCCCAACACAATCCTAATCATGCAAGCAGGCTAAGCCTTGACCTAACAAATGCCTCAGAGCTTGTTAATTGTGAATAAAGCCCCGAAGTCAAAAATACCGTTTGTGTAAAGATTAAATATCGGCCCAGCAGAATCTTTGCTTTGCTCTTTTTTGCTTGGTTTCTCTTATTTAAAATGGGCAGAGTAGTACTTTCATACTTGATAGAAATTCAGGTATGCCTTTGGAGCAAGCTGCTTTAAGTTGTTTTAGATAGATTTATAAGCACAAGTCAAACATAAATAGATTTCTTAATGGGTGCATGACGGCACCAAACATTTGTTACATTCAGAACAGATCAGTTTTAATTTAAAGGGTGCAGAGGCAAATCTGACACATCCTACACAATTATGCGAAATGTCAATCTCCAGCCTCAGAGGTATGTGATTTGCTGCTGTGCACCGCTTACACCTGGGGTTTCAAACAGCTGGTCAGTGGAGCTAAATGACTTCACAAATTTTGTTCCACTTAGACCTTGACTGAGCTGCATGGCCAGCAATTTTCTTGCTGTTCAGACATAGATCAGAGACCTGAATGGCATCTCGCTTTATTACTCAGCAGATTTTAGACTTAAAAATAATTTTAGAGTAGCAAGAGGGGGTAGCAGGGGGAGTTGTCAAGATGCTTTAGCTCTGATGGTCTGTGATCTAGGATTTCAATCTACTTTTGAAACAGCATGATTCCTGCACACGTCCAGCATGAGAAGCTGAGCTCTGTTGTTCAGTGGCATCGCTCATTCCCTGGCAGCAGACGCTTGGAAACTGCAGAAGGTGCAAAACCCAACTGACTCCAAGTTCTCCTAAACATTAGAAAAACATGAATCTGAAGCTTGTGGCCGCATTTTATCACATTTATCCATATAAATAGGCCAAACCCAAAGCGGATCCAGACCTGAACTTTTCACCTTCTGTCCCTCTGTGATGAAAATGTATCTCATTTTGCTACTCAGACCAGAAATTCTTTAAAAGACTTGTATTACATTTCTAGCTAAGGAATGACACTCTCACCAAAACCCTACTGTGCTATGGTGCCTAAAATAGTTAGCTCACTAATACTGTCCAGGTTTGGAGGTTACATTCTGAACAACATGTTTTGACTAAGGTTTTTTTAATAATCTTTTCAGCTTTCTCCCATCATTTATCTTCGGACCATAAGGCACTCTGAGCCTGGACTGGTTACAAATACCAGTGAAGTGAATGCTACTCTCCTGTGGGCAGGAACACCATTAAAAGAGGAAGAGATGCTCAGGAGAATATCACAAGTCTTTTGTCTGGTCCTCAGCCTACCATATACCTTGGAATGTCTCTTATTAACTTTTGGATAAATGTCTCCCATAACGCATAATAAAATTACTGATGACTGATCAACCACCCTACTTTATCAGGCCCTATCTTTCAACAAGAACAAAGACATTTTCACAGCCCTGCAGTGATTCTTTCTCCAGACTTAATCCCAAGACATTCCCCTTTGAAAATCATAGCTTGCAAAATTCGGGACATCACTAAAAAAAAATAAAATATGTACAAAACACATGGAAATCACATGCATCAAACAAACATTATTAGTATTTAGGTTGGGGTGGAAGGGAGTAGACCTCAGAAGTGGGATTTGGGGTTTAAGTAGCATATTTTGCTGGAGTCAACTCTCTACTTAGTTGTTCTAGTGTGGAATGAGGGAGGCACTGATTTTTTTGTTAAAGAGCAAATATTGATAATGTTACTGCTTTCTGAGTTTCATCTCAGGAACTCAAGCTCAGACAACTTTGTACCACCCTCACCATTGCATTCAGTGTCAAGTTAACAAGGAAAGACAGCACCATCTGACGCCTGAGCTATTGTGTCCCACTTGACTGAAGCCAGCCCGTACGGAGCCAGTTTAGGATTTCCATGCTGGCAACACACTTCGTTTAGTTTGCTTATGACAACAAAACCTAGGTGATTTTATCTGGTTCTGTCAATAAATATTTGTAGGCAAATGTTAGCTTTTCAAAGGTATTCAGATGCCTAAGTGAATTCAAAGCATCTCCCACCAAATTCAAAATACTAAGGGACCTACCTCCTTGAGACATGAAGGAGGCAGGCAGCTCAGTACAGAGGTACTGCCAACAAAAGGCAGCACCAGAACTTGCTGCAGCCACTACGGGCTACTTTGCTGTGTTTAAATGGAGGTTGGGCCATGCTGCTCATCACTCTGAATGGGACAACCTTCTTTAATATCAGGTGAAGTTGTGAGTGGATAGCAGGATTCCCGACCATTTTTTTTCCCCCCCACTATGTCTGTTTGAAAACATATCTGATTCAAAGCTTAATTTTCATTGTTTAGTTCTGTGAAAACAGATGAACAAGTTTCCCAAAAAGCATCAGTCTGGACTCTTAGGAGACAGTCAAAACAGACTGCTTTTTAAATGAAATAACAGCTTTCTAGACCAGTTCTGGAGAGCATCTGCTGTGTCACTCATTCACTTGCTCTCTGATAAATTTTTTCCTCTAACTTGAATACACTACTAGCTTCCTTTTCTTTTTTGGTAGTGATGAAAGTCAATCCCACCAAAAGTTCTTTATTACTAACCTTGCAAGTTTTGATAGTGGTAAACTCCTGTTTGTGTGAGACACATTTACAAATAATCAGTGTTCTGCTCTATAGCCGTACAAAAATACCACAAGCCTAACACATGAAAAAGAATATGCAAATCCTTGACTGAGCTGCATTGTTTCTACAGGGTGCAGTCACCAGAAAAGAGAAATTGTAAAGAAATTAACTTTCCCAACAAATGAATCAGCAGAATTCAGATTCCTCAAGTTCTGCAACTACTCGAGATACCTGCCCCTGCCCCTCATACCAAGGCTTCACTGCTTCAGTTATGTCCCCCAAACACCTCTCACACAGTCCCCAAATTTACAATATCTACATGAGGAGTGTGGAACTCAGCTGTGCAAAACACTATTCTCCTCAAAAGAGGATTCATGATCCCTGATTCAACCCTGTTGTAAACTAGAAGAGAGACGCTGGTTTCGCTGCTGTGCAGCACGCTCACAGGTCCTGGTTCAGAGAACCTGCTCTCATGTAAGTCCATGAATGCACAAAGAACATGGGATTAAAACTAACATCTCCAACATATTCTGGGTTCCTCTAAGTTACAAGATGATTTTAAACTGTCTAACTGCACTGAGAACCTACAAAGCAGAGCTTGGTCCTCCACAGAGGATTTCTCTCTTCCGCTCAGTTCTGTGCTGCTGCAGATGTAAAAGCAGCGGGTTCTGTTGAGGGGCAAAGGAAAACAAGAGAGCAGCAGATCTCCATTTATGCCATGCAGAGCGAAGTGGACTATCTCTCATAACAATGGATCAACTGTGTCAAACACAAGGTCCTCTAATCATCATTGTTGCATCATCCATCTCTGGAACAAATCTTGAACTACTTTAATTAACAAAGTGCCATGGTTTCAGTTTGTCATACTTGCTAGAAGCAACCAAGGTGCAAATGTGCTTCTACATCCAACTCAGCAAAAAAACCATATAAAGTTATAGAATCAAAAATAATTTAGGCTGGAAGGGAAGTTGAGCACTTCTGATCCAATTGCCTACTCAATGCAGGGCTCTGAAAAAGCTGCATGCGAGCTAGCTGCTGCACTGTATGAAATAACAGCAGAAAATGCCAAGACACCCAATTCCAGTGTTCCCTTTAATGGGACCACAGTTGTTTACATCTAACTGTGGAATCTCCATTGCCCTAAAGAAAACTATCAGATCCTCCTTTTTCCACTGAATGGCTCTCAAATGCAAGAGACATATCATCCAGGGGCTAATTTTTCTAGCCAAAGACATCCACTACACCCGAGAGTCTACAGCTGTTAAAATTGCTCAGGCTCCTACACTGAAATAGCTCTGTCTGGCCACTCAAATACACTGCTTAGATGCAAAGAGTGAGACACTACAAAGAGCAATTAAAAGAGAGCCCAAATTTACACAGGGGAGCAAAAAAATACATAGACTAGGAATCTCACTTGAGGGGAAAATGAGAGCTCACCACCACCAGAGTAAGTGACAGAACTTTTTTTTTGGAAACAAGAGAATAAATGTAGGAAGTGATCAAATTAGGGGTGAAAAAAAAGAAAGGAGGAGAAAGAGCAATAAATCATTAATGATTGATCTTTTCTTGTTTCCAGACTTTGAAAGCATTTGAATCAATACTAAAAGATGGGGGTACTTCAGAGATAACTCGTTCCTATTTCATCTCCTGTCTTTCTCACTGCATGAGTTTCAGTTTTAATATGGGTTCTCAATGCTATATAAAGTTAGGGACTTTGAGGACTTGCTCTCACTGCCATGTCAAGCGAGTAGCTCCAACAGCTTGCAAAGTTTTTTCAATTCACATTGGCAATGGTGCACACAGGCCTTCTGCAGGCAGGCCATGTCTGAGCAAATGGCAGAATGAGTGAGGTCATCCTGCTTTCCCTGAAAAGCAATGGACAGCTTCACATTTGCTCCAAGAGGTTGTATGTGGCTATGAATATCTGGTTTGCTTTACTGGTTTGTCTGATCTGCTTTAAGGTTTTCCCTCTCTCTGTCCTATAAGAATATTCGAGTTCTGCCTGAACCCTGGTAGCAATTTCATTACTCTATTGCCAATTACTTGATTAACTCTACATCTCTTTGGATCTCAAAATAGCTTTACAGAAATAAAGTAATCTCTACTCCTTGCTAATTACACCAACCAGACTTTGTGATTTCCCTCTACACGTGTTTTCCTAAGGTATCCCTCAGATAAACCATATAATTACACTAACTCCATGGTTCCCTATACCACAGCCCAGACTTATTTCCTGATGTCTCTCTCACCATTCAAGTGTCTGCTCTAATGTGAGCAACAGACCTTCAGTCAAGGACTGCTTTACCACAGGGAATTTATCCTGGCATGAAGGGCTGGGGGGTGGCTTCTGACACGGGCAACATACACTGTATCAAACCAAAAAGCCCATGCCCACCTGTTCTGCTTATGGACCCTGTGGTCTCCACTCAGTGGAACAGGATATTTCTCCCACAAAAACAAAACATCAATTGTGTAATTTCTTACAGAAAAGCCGCCTCTGGTCACTCAGATTTAGCCCCATCAAACAGCTGCCAGTGCAGCAAAAATAACCCAACACTGCTGCGGAGCATCAAACAGTGAATGTTATCACACCGCGTTGGATCCTAAGCACCATCAGAAGAAGTGAAACCAGAAATACTGCAGAAGCACCTCTGTTGAAAGGGTACATTCAGCTATAATTAAGCACTGAAACAGAATGCTGCTATTTAGCTATTGTTTAAAATGTCATGTATTTAAACCGCCCACTTTTGAAAGGTCTCCTCAGGGCATGGTAAGAGGAGACTAAGAGTCTTGCAATGAGGTAGCAGTTTGGACGGACAAAAGAAGAAACACGTGATTATCTACACTCACATATTTATATGTAACCATCAGTCCCATCATGGAGCCTCTTTTCAGTAAGTAAGGATGTTGTTTAATTGAGAGTAACCTATGAAGAATTTTCTGGTTTATTTGAAAAGCCACTGAGTAAGCATATCTGGATCCTTGTTAACAGTACAAAAAATTACTGAGAAGTCACGCTGAAGTAAAACATTTTAGTTTAGAAACTTGTAAATACTATGACCTATTACATTTATGACATCTTTTCCATTTAAGCAGATAAGATTTAATGTCATAAAATAAACAGCTCACATCAGAACTTATCCATAATCAATCTCTTACAGAGACAATCTGATATATACCTGCTCCTAACCAATTTTAGATCAAACCACAATTCAAACTCCATTGACAAAAATTTGTCTATGCAATTCTCATGTTCCATGACAACCTGAAATCCTTCAAAAGAGATTTCTTTTATTCATAGAATTACAGATCTAAATATTCCAGTAAGTGGGTAATCAAGATTAACCTGCAATGCCTTACCATGACAATAATTTGATTCCAGCTCTTAAAATTATAATTCTTGCCAGAGTAATGCCATAAAGGCAATATAGATTTGGATTACAACTTTCCCCATTTTGAAATTGCTTGTGTATACTTACCAGTTGAAGCTGTTGCTTCATTTTCTAATCCTGCAGAAAATCATATAATTACAGATGCCTCTGGATTTTTCTGTAGTTGAATGTTCCATCCTGTAAGTATGAACTATTTCAACTTTTTTCTTTCTTTCTTTCTGGCTTTTTTTCCACCCCAATCCTTTCATACTTTTACAGCAATGACACATTAACACGTGGTTAATTCAGGGAATTCAGAAGCTATTTCAGAATTTTTTTTTTCCAAATACCTTGGCACTTAAAGCAATAACGCAGACTGAAAGGTGAAGCTCCCCCTGACCAAAAGTAAGTTTTCAGAAGAGTTTTCCTCTCTTCCATAACACTTCCCTCAAACACAAGAGAGACCCAGCCTTAGCATGGGCACCCTGCAGTCAGGGAGCTAAACGGTACCTCCTTAGTCAGCTAGGAATGTAACCCAGAGATTTCAGGAGATTCAGCGAGACCCACATGGCACCTGCCCCTGCATGTCTGCTCCCACTCAAGGAACTGAACACCAAGCAACCTTGGGTGCAGTCTCCACACTTTAAGTTCTGCTAATGCTGATCAGCATTCAGTGCACACCCCTTGTGACATATTTTTATGACTGCTGAAAGCCTTACTGCAAGCCTGCTCTCCTCTGCTAGCCATAACATGGCACCACAAATAGCCTGGCAGCTGGCAGTGCCTTCTATGTCTTAGAAAAAGCTACTTCTGATCACAAACCAGGCTTTTCTATACAAACTGTTCTGTCCAAACAGGCAAAAAATATTAAGAGTGTAATGCTATCTTTCTCGGCAAATATCCTAGACATCATTTATTTTATTTATTTTTTTAATAATTTGATCTAGAATTGCAGCCTGAATATTCAATATAAAATAGCATTAATCATTTTGGTGTTACTTCTTTAATCCTGGCTCATTCTATGTTCTTTAGACAAATTCCACAGCAGGGTTAAGCATATCAATTGTTCTCATCACCTTTTAAGTTCCAAGAGTTATTTGCAGCATCAGATCCAATTTTTAGTTATAGTCTTCTCTGAAATCACTGCACATCTGTAACTGGCCTTAGGTCTGAAACCCCCCTCAGATACAAGAGACTGACAGGAAAATACTGGGAAACTACTCAAGCACAAAACATTACTGGAAGGTAATCAATCTTCTCCTTATTCCTGACCTGTTCTTTCAGCCCTCGGTCACACACAACCTTTTGTCTTCCCTACCACCCGCAGCAGAACAAAGCCCCCGCACAGTTCAGCAGCCCTCCCCAGAAGAGGGCCTGGGGAAAGCTGCTCCTACCATTGGCTTGCTGGTAGGAGAAACTTGTCTTGTAGCCATCATAAAAACATACCCTCTGAAAAAGGCCAAAAAGAATCATCCTGAAAAATTCACTGAAATACACCCACCAGTAAAATGGCAAGGTATCCCAAAATGTGTATGTTGATCATGTTCCTGTGTTCTCCGGGTATGGAAATAAAACCCAGACATCTCTTTTACTTAGTAAAACTCGTGGATATACTGAGAAAAGCTTTATCTCAGGGCTACAAATTATGAAAAGAGATTTTACACAGCCTAGGAAAACACTTCAAACTGGAAATGCCTTCTCCAGCGCTATGAAAACGCGAAATGAGAAGACAGCCAAGGGGGGGCTGAAGGCAGGGGGATTTATGAAAATAGAAGTATTTGTGACTCCACTTTCCCACGTCTTTTCCAGCTCTGAGATTAGTAATATATTGTGTTAAACTTACTAGAAAAGAACAAGGAGTTGTGTTATCCAGAAGGCCATGGGGTGAAGAGCTATCTGTGCCAACTCCAGCACAGACTGGGAAGGACTGAGGGGAACAGGCTATTTCACAGACCAACTGCCTACCACCAAAATGACTTTCATAACTAACGGAAGTAACCACCTGGTTGGTGCTCTTAGAATATAGGCCAAGGAAGATGAAGTATCCATGAAGCAAGAGATGCCTACACCAAGGGCCAGCAGTCCCCTCCTGAGCTGAAGGCTGGCTGTTGGATCACCTTGCCAGGATGACCTTGGGAATCCTTCTTTCCTCCAGTCCGTAGCATTCAATATTCTGGGGACAAGCACTTCATTTCCCAGAGATGACAAATACAGGAATATTATAAAGCTACTCAAACTTTCAAATTAATCTTCATTTATAAACTACTTTTTCCTATGCACCTCCACTGATCAAATTTTGTCAATAAATAGTTCAAATAGGTATGAACACCTTAACCAGGTAGTTCTCAAAATCCCGCTTGTTTCTGTTACCTATTAAAAGCAAATCTGACAGTTGACCTGCAATTTCCAGGATTTACCAAAGCCCAATGGTATAATAAAACCTGGCTACAGGCTTCAGGACAACTTTCAAAAGCAGTGAAGTAACTTAACAGCCAGGGCCACACTTTGGAAAAGCAATCTAAGATACGGACCATAAATGCTTAAAAGGCAATACCAAAGATACATTTTTCTTTTCCAGGCTAGCAATAGAGCATACTGATAGGAACTCGGCAGAAGCTGAGTCAGTTCCTAGGTGCTACACATCCCAGCTCCCAGGGCAGTGCTGGATCTGCTGAGCCACAGAACATCTACCCACGCACTGCTGCCCACACCCAGCTTGCTGAACCCAACTTCAGGCGCATCTACAATGGAAAACGGAGACTCCAGCATTCATACAACTCTGCTACTTTCAGACAGGAATATTGTTAAGAATTCATTGATGGTTTGATTGACACATCGGGTGTATGTATATTCAACATCTCCTTTGCTTCAAGTAGGCACCCCTGGGTCTGGACCCAACCTCTGGGATAAGCTTCCATACTCCCTCCTGCTGGACATGGGACCTCCAGTACACTCCTGCTATGCTCCAGAGACACCATTAAGCCTGGTCATTTGAGCATACGCTTTCCAAACTCATGCTCTTGTGCATTCCTGGCTTAGAAAGTGCTTCTTCAGTGATACTAGACAGTTCAAACAAACAATAGCAAGTTTTCCAAGGAGTTTCTGAAGCATGTTTGTGTTACATACCACAAGAAATTATACAGCACAGGTGGAGATAAACCAACAAAGTTCTTTGTCCCAGATTAGTCAGGACAGGGTCACAGTCCCCCAGCCCTCCCTAGAAGCTATAAAGGTTCACATAGGGACTGAGGATGGAGATGGTCACACTGCAATCACTGGCAAAAAAAGAAGATATCATGCTGAAATAAATGCAGCTAATACAGATTACCGCTACATAAAAGTGGAAATGACACTCAAAAAGCCTCCCAACATATAATAGACAACATTCTAATTTGGAGAGATGTTAATAATAATTAAAACAATGTTAAATAGTTTAACAGTTATGTTTTGCACTTATGATCCAGTTTCACAAAAACTATGTGAACATACAGCATCAAAGTCTACAGAGTAATAATGCAAATATTTGTAAATAATAAGATTTGCAGGTATTCTCTTTTTCTGGTTTGTCTCTAGAGAACTAAGTCAAGGTAGTTTTTAAAGAAACATTGAAGCAAGCAAGGAATGTGCCTGAAATTCCTGCACTTCACAACTCTAGAAAAGTCATCCTTTCAAGATCAAGAAATGAATAAAATTTCTTAAAAATGGAGGGTGCATCTCAAGTCTTTTCCACAATCACTTGACACACACACCAAGTTGCCTGAGCAGCAGCTCCTCAGCAGAGGCAGGACTTCTCAGTCTTGGCTTGATGTAGAGAAATGGGCTGCTTTGTTCCCTCAGCAAACACCAACTTGAGTAGATTATGTGTGTAGTTAATTGCTGTTAGCAAACGATTTCTAACTATGCTAACACTTGAACAGAGCTCTTGCTCTGAAAAATCTGACAGGACTGCAACACAAGTAAATGCAAGAACCTCAAGATTTTGAAGATAAGAGTAAGAAAAGAAGCTAAACTGCATGAAAAACAGTATTTTGCCAAACAAACAACAACAAAATGCATGTATAGGACCTATCTGTATTTTCTGCCTCTGGTTTTCAAGACTCCTTAGAAAGTCTCCACCCACTGATCTATAGGTAATACTAAAAAAAAACCTCAAATTAAAAAAAAAATCATTTTACTTCCATGTCAAGTGAGTTGAGCACAGATGTTCTGAAAAAAGACCTTAAAAGGAAGAAAAGAGACAAAGAATATTTCTATGTACTTTCTAATTGCATTTCAGCTATTGTTAAACTAATTTTCTGGCACTTGAACCTTTGAGGAAAACCAATATTTACAGAAAAGCGTGAAGAACTGAGCTTATTCAAGGAATGCTGTTCAGTTTACAAATCAGATTTTATTTTGTACTGCCGGAAGACACACTGGCTTGCGAACAGGAACAGAAAGGGCAACGTCATGTTGATCCCAACTCAGCAAACTCATCTCAGCACTTTATGTTACAGACTGGGAAATTCTCACTTGCAAAGAAAATTAAGCCTAGATAGATAGTCTTGTTTTGATATGTTGTCCACCTTTGTAATTTTTTTCCACAGTACACAACAAAATCTTCTAATAAAATAAGGTCATGGAGTTTATTTCCTTACCTCTTTTTCTCCACTGATGCTTCACTTTAACAGAAAGCTTATAATTTAATAATATTTCTCTTTAATGATGGACAAAATATGGTAAAAAAAAATATATATATATTTTCCCTTCGGGCAGTGTTGCCATATTTGCTTTGAGACAAATCACAGACTCACAGATCGTATCCATGGGACCAAAACATAATGTCAATGTTTCTTTTCTATTTCAACAGCTTCTTAAACGCCTAGGATGAGAGTTATGTGAAATTTTAATCAAGTCTAAGCTTACTTACAGCAGTAGAGGCTCATGATTACAATTTGGCAGGCACTTGAGAACTGCCTAGGCCATGCTTGGCTACCTGTACCCTCTATCTGCTGGAATCCATTTCAGCCACCAAAAGGAGATGTGGGGCATGAAGCTCCTTCTACGCCACACTTTGTATTCCATACCCATGGCTTGGTTCCTCAGGTTAAGACGAAAGATAGCCATGCTCATGTCAGCATTTTTCAGATACACTTCTATCCTGAAAATCAGCTGGATACTTGGCATATTTAAGGGTGGCTTCAGCATCAATACTACATAGGAAAGGTGAAAAAAAAACCATGCATGGTTCAGGACTGTAAATATCAGAATCAGCATTTTGAGCTGTAACAGGAAGAGGCTGATAACGTACGTAGCATTTGGAGCAATGATGAAAAGTGATTCAAGAGAATCATGGAATACATGAAAAATAATTAGCCTCCATTAGCCAGGCTCTTTTCAGCGGTGTCAGTGACAGGAGAAGAGGTAATAGGTACAAACGGAAACACAGGTGGCTCAATCTGAACATCAGGAACCTGTGAGGGTGACTGAGCACCGGCACAGAGTGACCAGGGAGGTTGCAAGGTCTCTAACCCTAGAGATGCTCAGAGCTACCTGGACACAGGTCTAGGTGGCCCTGCTTAAGCAGAGGAGTGGGATCAGATGACCTTCAGATGTCCCTTCCAACCCCAACCATTCTGTGACTTGCATTTCCCTGTATAAATGCTATATATACCCTTCCAGATATGCTGATGATTAGGTTCCTGCAAAAATTAAGACAATGGTAGATGAAGACTAAGCACCAGAAATGCAGTTACTGAGTATCATCCGATCTAAGACCCAGGCTGCAAATATATGGGAAAAAACAGAAGCAAGCACTGATACTTGGGCATGAGCCTTCATTTCTCAAGCTTGGACTGGGGCCCAGGCCAAAGAGCAAGAGTTAATATAATTCCCTTACAATGTAAAAATTAATGTAACAGACCACTGTTGTTCTCATGTGAGAGAGGATATAAGGCAGACTTTGTGAACCAGAAAAAAAGACTTAAAAGTGTATAAAAATTACCATTGTGATCTAGACTAAGTGAACTCCAGCTAAGAACTGGCTGATGTGAGACTGTCGGACAAAACAGTGAGTAGGGGATGACAAATGGGCAGAGTAATGAGAAACTCTGAAAGTTTGAGTTTGCAGCGTTTATTAAAAGCACCCCACGAAATTTGTATAAATGTACATTTACAGCAAAAACTTTGTGCACAAACTATCCTCTTATATTTTAAAGTTGGCTGCTTGTTGGGCAATTCTATTTTAACCACCAAGAACAGGAAATACTGAACCAAATCCTGGCTTGTTGAAGCAGTTTACACAGACCTGCAGGGCTCTGCAGCCAAACAGCCATGGCCCATTAATGAAAAGTTGAAGGATTCATCCCCCAAGGTGACTAAAACACTGACATAAAAACAATGTCCCAACAAGTCATGGCAGCAGTTATCTTAGGAGCTTTAAGGATAATGATGCCTAAGCTACTCTATTACACACGCTGTATCAGGTAAGCTGCAGAGAAGCAAGGCTCTCACCCAGGACACCATCACAACACAAGATGGAGCAAGGGAACGTGCTCCCCTTTCCTCTAACACCCAAGGAGGTTCAAGAGCAATCCAGGACCAAAGATTCCCTTGAAAACCCTCTTGGTAGCAGATGAATTATTATTTTGCATATCTATGCAATTCTGTGAAGATGAATAACTGGCAAGTCACCACCAAAGCAAGAATTCATATACAGCCTTACTGTAAGGCAGCTTGAGGAAGGGAAGGGAAAAGGAAAGCAAAGCTTTAAAGAAACAAAGACTGCAATCACTCAAGGGTCATTCTTTCCAAAAAAGATTCAAGATCGTATTTGTAATGGCAATAAACACTTCAGTTATATGCTTACTGTATTTCAGATTAGCAGATATGTTAGCAGTCTGTCATATAATAGCTTCGGGGGCCAAATAGTTTGCTCAATTCAAATATCTACTCTGAGACCCACAGGAGAAGAAGTAAAACAATTTGAGCTGAATATTTGTGTAAAATACTTATTTTGCCAGCACCCTAAAGAAAATAAGCAGAAAAATCTCAAGTTGCAACTTAAACATGAACATCTATTACTGCTTCCTTGCGGTCTACAAATCTAATCCTACTGCCCATACATCAGGCTTAGTCCTGCCTTCTGCAACTCCTAAAGTGTCCTCTTGTCTATGAAGTCTTAGTCTGTACTAGCTTTTCTTCTTCAAGTGCATTGGAGGTGCAAAACCAGCCCTTCCTTCCTGCAATTGTCTTTGAAAGACCCTGCAATCACTTGCACTTTCTCCTTTTCCTAATGTAATATATTAACATAAATCAGATCAGAGGGGCGTTGTGGCAGCTATCCTGTGACTGACTCTGATGATCAGCAAATTCATCACGAAGCCAAAACCAGAGAAGTTCAGTGAGAGCAATTTCAGAGGCAAAAAGGGTTGCTATCCCTTCCAAAAGTTCTTAAACTCTGCCAATGTCAAATTACCAAGAAATGAAAATTGATTTTGATGTTAAAATTATCCCTGATTTTGATTTTTCTGCAATGTTAGCCTTCTAAAGTCATATTTAGTTAAAATAGATAGGTCTCTCCAGTTGCTGGACTGCCACTCATAGAAAACAGTTTTAAAAGTCCTTTCTGAGGAACATAGATAATTGGGGTTTTTAAATGGTTAAGTATCTGTCTAGTATATCAATGTTCAGTACTTTATGAATTTATACATCTTATGCCCATATAACTGCCAATGTCTAAATTTGAAACGTTTGTGAAAATAACACCACAGTCTAGCAATAAAAAACCCAGACTACTTAGCATCATTCTTACATAAATAAACTAATCATGAAAAAACAGTCTATAACTTATGAAAACAGCATCAACATGACCACTTATTGCGTTCTTAGCTGTATCCTAACTCTACAATTAGCCAATAATAAAATTCCTCTTTCCCTTATTTCCAGGCAATGTTTTCCTGTGGTCAACACAGTACAGAAGGAAGGATTAGAAAGCTATCCCACAGAAAGCAGCATGAGTGCTTATTAACCTCAAAAGACTGACTCAGAGGAAACTAAATTCCAAAACTTGACACATCCTACTTCTCTTATCCCAACCGGCTCTGTGGTTTCCACCACGATTTCTCCATTCTCCAGCAAAAATATCAAACTATTTGGAACCAGAGGCAGTTCAGACAGTGCTAGAGATCCCAAAATGCAGCTTTTCTGAGCCATGGACAGACATTATCGTCCAAGACTGAGCTTACGCAGAGAAGCATGGTTAAATACAGACGTTATTCTATTGGAGATGAGATGGCTTTGAAGTTTTCCAACATATCTTAAGAAAATTGCTACACGGTAGGAATACAGTTGTATGCAACAGTGACACAGCTGCTCACAAAACATCCATAATCCCCTCTTCAAGCTTATATGCCTGCACTAAGTCAGCAGGATGCAAGGAGGACATCCATTTTTATGAATGTAGGACTGTATCTTCCAAGAAGCTGAATAATAAGAGCAAATTAGTTTTTTTCTAGGACACTACAATTCAAACTCCTGAGCTGGTAATACATTTTTGAGGCTTCCTGCTCACCACATCTAAAACAATAAACCCACTATATCTTCTCTTAAAAACACAGGGTATGTCACATCAACAGAAGACTTATCAGAAACCAATTAGTGAATAATCTTTTAACAAACACCAGCATGAGGAAAGTCATCAGCCTGGAAGTCAGTATAAAAATCCTTTAAATACAAGTACTTCAAAACTGTTGAACAGCAAAACCCACAGAAGATATCTACATGTTGAAATATATTGTTTAATATTCTACCATCTGTTCAGCAGCTGCTTATGAAAAATGTCTCCAAACTTTCTATTAAAATAATTTCATATTTTCATTGAATAATTGGAGAATATATTCTAAAATAAACAGATACAGTTTCTATTACCTCTATAGTAGAAGCAGGAAATACTCAAGAATAAAGTTACAGATGGTTTTTGATGGCCAAGCACACATATACAAAGTTCGCTATGTTTCTAGAATGTGCCTTCATCTTTTGTTTGAAAAATATCTGCTACGCAGTAAAAGCTAACAAAGGCTGGCCGTGTTTTGGAGGTCAAATCATGAAACAATCAAAGAATTTAATGAGATGGTTCATCATGTCGTAAGATTTCCAGCTACATCAGAAATGCAAGATCATCCTTATCCATTTTAGACCTGATTTAAAAGGAAATTCATCCAAACATTCTTGGGATTGGAAGTTCAGCATTCAGAAAGTTTCTGGTACGGTCAGATATTTTATGTTCATACTAGCAATGACTGCCTTCTTTACAGTAAACATGTGCCACAACTTCCCATGGCATCTAAGCCATGCTGCTAACCACAGACACATGTTGTGTATTATTATTTGCAGTAACAATCTGTTTGCATTCATAGTCTTTTACTCTGGTTTATCAGTGGGCCTCTGTCACATAATGTGTACTACCATCAGTGATTTTATGTATTTTTTTAGTCTTTATTAACTTGTTTGCTTCAATTTTCTAAAGTTTGCAAATAAAAACCCCCTAACTCTCTAACATTGAAAGTTATAAAATGATTAAATCAATATGTAGAACCAAAACAATACTATTGCGGAATTTTAAATAATCACAATCTAAGACTCCTGGCCTCACTTTTATGCTTGCAAGTCCCCAGATATTCCAGAAAATAGTTTGGAACAGGTCTCGTATATTTACCTACACATAGTAATATTACTTTTTTTAAAAAAAATGAATATGATAATTTAATTAATTTTTTTTTAAATCACAAAAGAGAGGGAGAACTAATTTTGTACCAGTTGAAAATGAGCATGAATCCAGCATATTCCTTTTCATCCTTTTAACAAATTGGCAATTCACTGCTTGCTGTCCTCTTTTTTCCTCTCCCAATAAGGTCTGGCAGAATCACAGTGCCACTTTGCCACAGTCAGCCAGACTTGATTTTTCTGACAGCAAAATCCCTGTTGACTAAATTAAGGATTTCTGAATGCAAGCTAGACAGATGATTAAAGCTGATCCTGTTAAAACAATGAGAAATACTTAACTGCCCTAAATGAGTACCTATGCACCAGCCACAGAGTCCATCAACATTTCACACAAAGAGATGCAATCCAGCACGATCTACTTAAATACAAGCAAGTAGATATCAGGGGGGTGAGATGGGGCAGGGAACAGATTTGAAGGTGTAGCTGGAACATGCATCTGCCCTCCATTCTGGTACCACATATTCTCTGAATGCTTTGACCTAGAGAGGAGGCTAAGAAAGTCAGAAAGAAGTTGTTCAGCCTAACAGCAACCATCTACTCTGCTGCTGCTTTGAGCATAAATTACTTTTACCACACCATGTGCTAAAAATAAAACAAGCAATTCTTTTTGTGATAGACTCTTAATTTTGAGTTTAATCACATTTTACACATTCCCAATGTCCTTTTCCATTTCACAGAGATTGCCTCCCTCAGCTTTTCTAACAGCATTGCTTTTGGACACAGCACAAGGTAACCTGGATGCTGTCCTGTTTGGCCTGCTGTGCTTTTGCAGTAATTTTGACAAAATCCACTGTGTCAGCACAATTCCAGAACTCAGGTTCCTTTACAAATCATGGGTAGCAAACACTTTTGCAAGTCGGCAAAGCATTAGAAGGACATGCACCATAGGCAGAAGTTCAGCAGCTACAAATCACACAGAAAACCCTGAGGACAGTGAGGGCTGCGTTTCCAAGGGCATGGATTGTAACATCACAACCAGAGGGTGGGCAGACTCAGTCCTCTTTCTAAATGAGGGCCATTGGGATTTTCCCATCCCATCACTCAATATTATAGAGCTAGCAAACATTTTTAACTGATCTATCTGGTTGTTTCCATCCTTCAAACAACCTCTGTTGACCTATCACTCTAGGCTATATACTGCAAACTCTGTTGCTCTGCAGACTTCCACATTAAAACACTGCTGGCTTCTGCAAATTAAACAAAAGCCTTCCACCAGGATTTTAGGCAACACAGCAGCAGCACACGTGAAGTATTTTAGTCAATAACTTTTCAAAACACTTTTTTTTCTCACTTAAAAAGTGTTCTTTAAATCTGAAATACTACACCTCTTCTTTAAATCCTGGAAAGCATTCAGCTTCCCTTCGCCATCACAGTTCATTTATCTTGCAAGAAGTTTCCAAGTGCTTGCTACAGAGAAGAAACTTTAAAAAGGCAGAGAGAGAGAAAATGTGATGGTGGCTGATGTTAGTCTCTGGACCTGACTCTGCACACAGACTGCACTGTGGAGAATCTTGCTCTCAGACCCTTACTGGTGTCATCATTTTAGCACAGAGCACTTTGTACTTTTACTGAAAGGTAATGGTAAAGGAAAACTATCAGCTGGAAGTTCACCAAACGCCGTGCACTTAGGTGCATCCTTCAGAATCTGAAATGCTACAAACCAAAGGGTTTTGAAGACCCTTGTAAAAATCAGCCGTTTATTGTTTGTGTTTAAGCTTTACCAAATTTGCTCCTTAATTGAATTCAACTTTGAAAATGGAAATTTGAAAATCATTATCATTTACTTCTGTCCATAGAGAGTGTCTGCAACATGTCATTTGTTACAGCGAGATGTGTGCTAGATGAGTATGTATTACACTGCAACGTTTCTATAATAACTAGTCTTTATGCTATTACAGGAGAAGGAAAAAAATAGGGAAATATATCTACGAATTATTTCTCTTCCCCAGAATATTCTCGTAACGTAGCACCAGACTTCCAGCTCCACCAGACCAAATTACTCAACTGTTTCCAGAGAGTCCACATCACTTATAACTCAATTTCTCTTCTGTTGAGTGGAGCTGTTCTTCTCTAAACTGCTTCTGGTCAAATACAGGTATTTGCACAGGTCTTGCTTTGCAGCATTATCAGAAGATAAAGCTTTTACACATAAAAGCTGTTTGGTCATTGATTATCTATAACAAGATTTTTTTTTTTTCAAGTTTTTTCTTCACTCAGCAGGAATTTCATTTTGCACCAGCCGCAGCACCCTGTGAATCATAATTCCTCACCAAGCACAGGCAATCTAATCCTTCTCTCATTAGTCAGTACTGGTTCCTCAGCCTCATTTATTACTTGTTCTCTCTGAAATATTTAGATGCTGGTTAGAATGAGGAATTAGTATAAGGGATTTTCACAGATGCACATAAACATTTAATAAGGTCAAGTGATGTGAAGACCATGGACTGGATCCAGTTAAGTAGGGCCAACATGCTGGCTTCTGCAAATTCTCAGCACAAGTATTTGCTGGATGAAGGGGGTTCGTAACACCTATAAAATACATTAGTTTTCAGAAAGCTGAGGGATACTTCAAACTCCTATAGCCTAAATCTTTTTAGCAGACTGATACTTGAAGGGAGCTGAGTGGGTTTTGGCCATCCTAGTTCTACAGAGTCTTTCTTTTAAGTGTCACCTTTCCTTTTGAGATAAAAGCAAAGCCAAATAAAAACAGCCACAGATGGACCCAGCAACACGTAATACAGAGTGGCAGAATCAGGGGAAGCTGGTACATCCAGTGACTCAGTTTCTGACCCCACACTGGCATCCATCTGATGGAGCTGAATGGAGATGCACCTGAGCCACCGAGCCTGGCTTTGTATGCACTCCTATCCTATCTCCCTCCCAATGACGGGCATCAGACACATCCTAGCCTAGATCCTCGATGCGCTTACAACATGAATGTGTATAACTGACAGAGAGCGAAGTAAGAGTGACAGAACCAGTGCCCATTTCTAAAATCAGCAAAGAAAGCGAGGTGCAGTTGGCAAAGCTGGAGCATTTACTTGGCCCACAGTTTTCCTCATCCCTTGAACTGTGGTGTCCCCCTGGCTGTATTCCATGTTTGTGCCTGGAAGTGGCCAGAAGCAGGAAGATCCTTCCCTTCCAGCACAGGAAGAGGTAAAGGCAACTGAGATGGGAACATCCCAAAGCCCGGCAGCATCATTTCTGTCTTTCTAACTCTTGTTTTTAGATCAAAGTGGGGTTTTCTTTGTTTTCTTGTTTATTTTTTTCAGTACAGGGACAAACTTGACCAATTTGGCCAGGCTCTAGAGAATGCTAGAAAAAGACCTTGGAAGATGACAGATACATATTGACATTGTGTCTAAGGGCTTCAGAGGGTGTACAATTTAAGAAACTGATTTGTGTCAGAAGGTTTTGGCAGGGGCAAAAGCCACCTTGAATGAAGTGACTTCAAAATTACTGTGACAACAACCCTCAGGAGAAATTACAGGAGACACAGAACAAAACAAAAATAATATGGGAACAAAATTATTTTGTTTAGGAGGGATGAGCTGCACTTAGAATTTGCAAGAACAAACTTTTTTTCTGAGTTTGGACCCAAGTTAGGGTGGAAGTGTCTCCTCTTCAATTCAGATAAGCTAAAGTTGCACAAGATTTTATTTTATAATAACAGAAAATTAATCTTCTGAGATTTTACCTTTCAGTAGATAAATGTAACAACAGTAACTAGAAACAAAACTTTACAAAAACCTGTCATGACATTTAGTCGGTTTAGCTGCATATTAAATGTGATTTCCAACTGGAGTATGTATCTGAATCACCAAATATGTAAACAACCCAGCTAGCATTATTTAGGAATGATAATTTCACCAAATATCCTAGAACTGGACATTCCAGTGTGCAATGTTCAAAACTCAGTGGATTACCTCAACATATTTTCTCCTGGTTTTAGTTGTTACAAGGGTTACCATGCCATTGACTATATATATTAGCATTAGACTTTGGCAACTGAAGAAGTTATACTGTACTATAGAACACTGTAATATATTAACATATTATACAGTATACTGTGCTATGCTATAGTTTTGAAACCCCTATCCTCCTAAAAGACATCTATTACCATCATCCTTGAAGTTTTGGTTTAAGTCAGAGCAGTCAAAACATTTATTAAAATACATGAAAATTATTTATGAGAAAAAGCTTCTTAGTTCTACAGTAAGAAAATGATTGTAAAACCCCCACAAAACCCAAAGAAGCAAAGAGCATTTCAGGCTCAGCACCCTGCTTGGCCTCACAACTCTCAGTGAAGGAGTCAGGGATCGTGTGTCGGCAGCTGAACGTGAGACTGCTCCAGGAAAAGCCACTGTGCAAGTGGGGAGGAAAAAGAGCATAGGAAGAAGATTTAATAGCATCTCCAAAAAATATATAGTAAGCTACAGAACAGGACGTCAGTTCCAGAAAAGATAAGAACCCATTCCTTTTTAGTTACAGCCAAAGCACAGTCTAAGATTTTCATCTAGCATATAGTTACAAAAGAGCCATATAAGGCAAGAGAGCAAAATATAAGCAAAATGCTCCACTAAATACATTTCTAAACATTCATGAATGAAGGGCTACTTCGGAAAAAATGGAGTACTCCACATTTCAAGAGGCTTTTGCATCAAGACATCACATACAAAAGATAAGTATGCATTTTGAAAATTGGATTTAACCTTGCAGTTCTGACAAAGGAGTTTCACACACTGCCATGGTGCCCTGGCAGGGAACGCACAGAGGCTGCATCCCCCTGGCTCCTCCAGCTTCGGCTTCTACAGATAATTAAGCTATTAGTTAATTTAGCTGTTAGTCCCTTAATTGTTTTTGTTTTCTCAAGAAGTACAAATTCTGACTTGCTAAAAATATAATAATTGTTTCCCAGGAAGGGGAGTAGCATAGAGACCTGCTTGAGCAGGTCTGCAGGAGGACCACAAAGATGATCAGGGGGCTGGAAGACCTCTCCTAGGAAGGAAAACTGAGAGAATTAGTGCTGTTCAGCCTGGAGAAGAGAAGGTTCTGTGGAGATCTTATTGTGGCCTACCAGTATCTGAACAGGGTCTACAAGAAAGCTGTGAGGGGACTTTTTACAAGGGCTTGTAGTGATAGGATGAGGGGTGATGGCTTCAAGCTAGAAGAGGGCAGATTTAGATTAGATGTAAGGAAGAGGTTCTTCACTCTGAGGGTGGTGAGTCACTGGAAGAGGTTGCCCAGGGAAGTTGTGGACGCTCCATCACTGGATGTGTTCAAGGTCAGGTTGGGTGGGGCCTGCAGCAACCTTGTCTAGTGAAATGTGTCCCTGCCCATGGCAAGGGAGTTGATGATCTTTGAGGTCCCTTCCAACTCAATTCATTCTATGATTCTATGATACTAAAACACTTCTCAGGGAAAGACATTGTCCCTGTACAATCTGAAATGACAGCCAGCGAAGGAAGCATTTCATGAATGTTAATCCAGGTCCACTGAGTCTCAGTCCAATACCCATAGTTTTGCATACATCAGCTCCACTAAGTTACACTTCCATGGCCACCTGAGGTAAAAACAATTATTTTCTATTAGCCACTACACTGCTTTGGTGAAAATATTCTGCAGAGCGTACATGTAAAATAAAATAAAAGCAACCTAATATAACTTCCACATAAAGCTTAACAAACCATGCTAGGAACACTAAAATCAGAGGTAGCAATAAGAGACTTTCATTTTCACTCCCCTTTAAAGAAAAAACAAAGTGTTTTTTCTTATAAGCAAAAACCCGAGGACATGAGCCTTTAACTCAATTTTCATACACTTTTCAAAAGACAATGTGCTAACGTGCTTAATAAATGTGATTTCAGGGACCTTATTTAATTTTTTAATACCTGCTGCAACTTGCATCTGGGTACGTATTTATCCCAAAGCAGTAAGGGAGAGTGCACTAATGCCCCATACAATGTAAGGAATGCTGCTGTCTGCATAGTTTATGTGTGAATGGGAGGATACCAGCTCCTACCTGGAAAGCAAGGACTGCAGAGCCTACACCTTGGCATGGATATGAATGTTTGACCCTGAGACATGCTGAAGCCTCAGCAAGTACTGATGCAGTCAACGATGGCTGAGTTTTTAAGTGCTCAGAATCCAGTGGGCAGCAGTTGCTGACTCACAGCCAGCTGAGCTCCCCTGAGAGGGTCCATTGGGTCCAGGCTTTGAGTAGTACTGGAAGAATGAGCTCCAAGAGCCAGTGCTGCAAGGAGCCACTTGTCAACCATGACAACTGAATGGTCATCCAGAAAAGCTCTAATCAGCAGGCATATTTTATCACATGTTTTAGTGGTTGTCCTCTAATTTTGAAATACTCTCCATATCTACCCAGATAGAGCATTTAATTTAAAAACATTCACTACCATACTCAATTACTGTCTATAAATTCCTCAGTAGCAAATAAGCCTGCCAGAAGATTTCTTGCCAGCCCCTTAAGAGCCCATCGAACTCCAGGTCCCAACCTTGTTTCAGACGTCACTCGCTGACGTTTTACTTCTGAAAACCCAAGTTCATTTAGGTTTGTAAACACCAATGGAAATTCACCATGTTAAGACCACAGCTGGTCACAGTCCTCTCTTTCAGCACATGTATCTCTCTGTAAGGTAGGTCAAGAGTCATGGGGTAAAAATTATACAAAAATAAACATAGTCTCATCTCTTACTAAAATGTTTCTTTACCTTCCAGGTAGTAAGAACCCTCAAAAGATTATGCTATAAATAAACGCTATTTTTACACAACTTTTCCCTACTGGGAAATCCCTACCTGATCCAGCTCATTTTGCATCTAAGATAGCATTTTGCCTATATGCTTTCATAACCACCATTTCTTCTGTAATTGCTGCATTTTTTCCAAGGTGAGCAAGACCATCTATAATTCTGTTGGAAGCAAGAACATACTAAGCTGAACAGCAGCAACGGAACTGGGAATGACTTGCAACTTGAATATTCTAAATGAAAATCTGACTGGATTTCTCACCCTTCAAAGTCGCATTGCATCTCTTGAATCTGTTTCCTCAAGAGAGGTTCAGCAGAAGTCCATAACACCGAATGTGAAACTGCACAGGATCAAACCACAGATAAAACAAAAGCAGAACAAAACTCTAGAGGTTTCACACAGACCAGACCAAAGTGTCCTGTCATTTATGAAGCCCTGTAAGCACTGCTGTCACCACCACCAAGGCCCAGACAAGGAAAACTTCAACCCAAAGAGTGGTCTGGTGGCATCCAGCTTCCCAGAGCCCTAGGGAGAGCTCAACCTCCCTTAGAAGCTCAGAAGCCAGGCAGAGGAGGACAGGAGCTTTGTCAACTATCAAATGTCCACAAAAGGAAGACACAAATGTTCTGGCTTTCATTGGGCAGTCACTCAAACATTAAAAGTCAAAAGACACACAGCTCAGCTGTGTCTGAAATGGGGGTTAACCTTATCTTGGTGCTCATCCTCATAAATTTCAGATTGGTATTGTCCTTTCAACACCTCTGTGTTAAGGAAAGATTTATCAGGCTGGCAGGTGAAGAGTTTGGGTCTTGCATATGAGACCACTCCACAGAGATGTCTTAAGAGGAAGCACAAGAGATCCCTCACACACAAAAGACTGCAGGAGTTTACTTTAACTCTACAGAAAGCTCCATGATCAACTTGCACAGTGAACTTCATGCACATGTATAATCCCCTTTGGTGTTTAAAATTAAGCACCTGCAAATATCTATTTCAGATTCAGACCTAAAATACTTGCTGTACAAAAAAGGAGAATAATTTAAATTATCTGAAGTTTGAAGAAGCACCACAAAGATTTTTTTAAATCATATCACTCACAGGCTTTTTAAAAATCATATCTTTCTTCTCAATTAGATACAGACTAATAGAACAACCTATTTATTGCTTTCAGTAACTTCTGCTGTACTATTTAGACATCCTAGAAGTGTGCTTTCTTTTAAAGAACACACTTTCTGAACTCTAAAGCTTCAAAGAGTCAACTACTTGCTATCCTCTGCAAATGACAGAAATGTTGAATGAAAAGACTGAGCAGTATCAACTCAGCAACAATATCAAGAATACTGCCTATGTTATGAAGCTGGAGATCAAATGATGAAAATCCAGGACACAGGTATATGATTAAAACTGTAGTTTTAAGACACTACACTGGAAGGTCAGCATTTCCAGGTATTGGACCGTGGCTCTCGTGCATGTTTTGAATAGAAATGCTAGACACCAGTACTGTTTTCTCTCCAGTTTACATTGCTTTTCTTCACATATGGAAGAAACTCTCAGATGATCAACAACACTTGTTCATCATAGACATCTGACTCACCTCCTAGGGAGAAGGGTGCCAGACACAAGCTCTGCTAACGCCTCCAAGAGCATGTTCTCGCGGGTACATTTGTGTAGCTGGAGAGCCTAGCCAGGACGCAGCACTGTGCACGCACCTGTGGGCATGGACATATACTCTGGACATCCAGTAACACCCATCCAGGTCATTAGAGTATTGCTTAATAGATACAGATCCCTGAAGTGGGACTTTGATGTTATCACACACAGGCAAAACAGGAATCATTGAAGATGGTCTCTCCCTTGAGACTCTATTACTTTACCAGATGAGCTGCCTGAGCACCCCTGGCTTTGCCAAGACCATCAGCTGCCAGCAGCTCTTCTGCCCTACCATTATCTCTTCAGGCCCTTCTCTTCCTCCTGTCACCCCTCCTAACAGCCACTGACATAGATGAGGGACATACAAAACTCAGCAGCCCCCCAAGTACTAAAATGCACGTAGCTGTAAGTGGCTGGAGATTCCTCCCCTTCTTTAAATGGTCAGAAGAGTCACTGAGGGCATCAGAGGCCATGCTAAGTGCTGCCAGTCACCGCCAGCCACCTCTCAGCCTTCCATTTCTGCTACTGCATCCTCTTCTGTTGAGGGGCAGCTAATGGATTTAGCTGAACATGGACTTCTTGGGTTAACTTCCAATTTGGTTTCCTGGTCCAGCTTACCAGTGGGTGGACAAATTCTGCTTGCTGGGAGAAGGAGGAGGACAGAAGCAGATGCTGCATTTCTGTTAGGTTGAAGCACTTCTGCATCCAACCCTGTGTTATCAGGATCCAGCTGTGCCTGCAGTCCAAGCGCAGCCAAGAATACTGAATTTTAACTTTTCTCAGTGAATGAGGGCCGTGCCCAGCTTTGACATGTTAGAAATCCAATTTGGGTTACCAAATATAGTTGTAGGCGAACATTCCAAACAAAAAAGGAGATGTTTTCATGCTATGTGATAGTTTAAAAAAACCCCAAAAGTTCAGCTGTTAAGACAACAATTAACAAACAGATCGGAAGAGAGGGTGGGGAAGATGAGAGCTGCCCAGAGCAGGAACACGATGGATTGTCTTGGGAGTTCCTCTGAGGAAACCACACTGAAATGACAAACCTCCAACACAGTGAGCAGGATCGCTACTCAGATATCTGCTAACGTATAGAGCTCAATGCCCAAATTAATTCCTTGTGTAACCCCAGTGACTTCAAAGCAGTTAGTCCAGAGATGAATTTGGCTTAAGGAATTTTGAAATGGACCCTGACCAATTCCCTCTAAGTAGGATTCAGATCTATGGCTTCTTGTGTTACAAAACTGCCCTAGCTCTGTAATGTTATTATGTCTTTTATCAGCATTTTTATTCATACGGAATGACTAACGAACTCCAAACCAGTAGCACCACCTGATTAATATCAACCACTCTTCAAAGCATTTGTCTTAACACCAGGGGTTGTTGTTTTTTCAAGCTGGTGGGTCTCAGCGCTGATGACTTCATTGTGTGGTCTGTCTGGTCAAATTTGCTGCTGAAATCCAGCCTTTCACAGCTGAACAGTAATATTTTAAGTTAGTCATGAGCAGGGTTTGAATGCTAAACTTGACCTCCCCACCTTTTCCAGTGTGTGTATTTCTGTGCTTCCTCTGCAGCCTCTGGATGTCCATGTGCAGTTTTCTTCTTCTGGCTGCCAGAGAGACAAGATTAATGCTGCCTTGTCACATGTCGATAGCCAGCAGAGAAATATAAACAGCCAAAAAGCTGTAATGAGTTCTACTTATTATCTTTATATAAAACAGGATTTATGATGACTGATCACATTTCCAGCAGCCAAAAGATGTGTAAGAAGTGATTACACAGTCTAGTCTGACTGCTCCTCTCTGCTTTAGCTGTAATTACATTTTTGGGTGGCTTGGACTAAGTACACCATTTTTACACGTCTTTCCCCTAAATGTTTGAAAAGCAGCGTTTCTGCCAAAAAACACCTCTGCAGCCATTAATACTCATAAATGGATTGAAGAGTGCTGCACTATTTAAGCAGTCTCATTAACTTAAGTGGGGAGAAAGGTACTGCTTGGCATGCGTAAGGGCATCACTGTTGGACCCACAAGCATCTACACAGCCCTTCTAATATGACCTATATGTTTTTTTCTAAGATCTGAACATAACCACATTAATTCCAAGATCTCCTTCTTTCCCTGATGAAGCTTTCCTGTGACAGTGTGGGTGGCTGAAAGAATTGTTTGAATCTGCTTTTTCTTCCACACCACTTCTTTCATTGCAATTTTTCTATGTCTCTTACAGGATATTCTGTTTTTCATCAAACACAGACAAGACTTTCAGACTGGGCTGCTGACCCAGCCACATTTTAGGAGAAGAAAATATATATTTTTAAAAAAAAAAAAAAAAGGTATGGAGGTAATAACCCTGTTAATAACATCCATTCCTGACTTAATTTCAAGTTTTATCATGCGCCTTTTATCACTCTCTTCATAAAACTCATTCGAATTCATAGCAAAAATCAGTGGCTATCAGCAAACCAAATCATTTAGCTGGAACTAAAAGGCATACAAAATACTCCATTTCCATGCTCCACTAATACGCAAGCAGGTAGCCCGTGTGGTAAAGGATCGAATTTCTATCTTGTTAATAAATTCATTACCTCTAGCTCATTGCTTTCATTAAGGAAGTACATCTGGCTGCATTAAAGAAACCATGATGAATATTTCATACATTATTTTGCTCATCATTTCAGATTTAAATGAAAATCAGTTCACAGTGGACAGCAAAACTGACACTGAGGAAGACAGAAACTGCCATATTAAATCAGAGTGGAGGCACTATCACTTGACAGCTGCAGAGCCCAGCTGCTCTGGAGCCGGCTGCAAGACCTCCATCACTGGCAGATGTGGGATAATCAGCCAGCATCCTGAGGAACATCTTGATCTCTAACAGATAAGAGATTGGATTAAAACAGATAATGGTTTACTATATCTTCATGAACAGTAACCAGACACAGATTTACAGGGGAATGAGGAGGATCCACAGAAGGGGGAGAGTTTTAATCCCATTCCTTGGGTATTTCCATCTGTCCAAAAGCTTAGCAAAAGCAAGAAGACAAGACAGACATTTCTTTCCCTTCCCTTCCACCTCCAATTCAAATTTGGGAGGAGCATTAGAAAAAAGAGCATCCTATGAAGATGAGGATGTCTGGAAACTCCCTACAGACTGAGGAGAGGTATACATACTCCTATTTTACTCAGGGACATTCTCTGCAAAACCTGTAGAGCTTTTCCTCTTCTCTCCACATGCTCTGAAATAATGAAGGAAAATGAAGCGTATCTTTAGCAGTGAGCTTAAAAAACACTCTTCTCTTCCTGGCTCACTAAATCTATTATCTGAAATCATTGTCTAAATTACAGGGCTGCATAAATTAAAATTAATTGTACTTCTCACATACCTAACTAGGAAAACTCAAATGTGCCTCATTTCATGACTTAAGCTAATCATTTATCAGTTGCTGTAGAGCTGTTATCTACTATCTAAATGACATGGAGAATTACCACTATCAGTGTCCTAGAGCTGACATATTATCCCTATCAGGAGTAATTATTTGGTTTCACATGTAGAGTTTCAGTCAGTATCTGGGGTTTATGCCAATAGGCACTCAACATCAAATAAAAAGGCAGTCATAATATAAGCAGGCCTTTATCATTCTTGTGATAACTACTAGTAAATCTCCTCAAGATTTGTAGCTTTTCTTTAGGACTTTTAGAGAAAGATTCCTTGGAAAATAAAGAGAAAAAAAAAGTCTTTCCAATGTTCATAAATTCCTGAAGAAAGCTCAGGCTTCTCTTTTCAACTAGGTATCTAATTGTTCGTGATCTTTAGTAAACAAAATTTGTAGTCATTCATTTCAAAACACTGAAGTGCCTTAGAGTTTTTCAATAGTGACCAAAATGAACAAATATACTAACAAAGTTAATCATAACACTATAAAATAAATAGTAATTTCTTCTGTGATATGCAAACTGGAATGCCTCTGAATTCTTCAATTCAACTAGCTTGATCTTCTGAGATTCCTAAATAAGAGCCATCAATAAAATCTGTTTTCCTGCAAATTCAGTCTTTCACTATCATCTACTTTAAGATAGGACAGAGGGGACAAAGTCAAATTTGGTTTAATTAAATCAAATTAGCTGTAACTCTATCTTCAAAAGTCACAGGAAATTCACTTACCAGTGGACTAAATCACACAAGTTTTTTTGTTTGTCTATTTTTTGTTTGGTTTTTTGGGTATTTTTGCACAAAAACAAGTAAAATATTTTACCACTAACCCTCTCCTCACAAATAACGGTAACTGTAAGACCTCTCTTGTGTCAGCTAAGGGACTAGGACTGCAATTGGTTAAAGGAATCTGAATAAAGTGGGTGTAAGATGCATTTGTGGGAAAGCTGTACCTCCAGTGACTCAGAGCATTACTAGTCTGAGTTTTAACTTTTTAGTCAAATTTATTTCAGGGAGTCGTAAGGTAGGGATGAACCAAACCCTGTCATCTGGTTTCCCCAGTCTGGGTCCAAGCACCAGAGCAAAAATTCATTTTATTCAGGCTAGTAAACAAGCAGAGTAAACAACTGAAGAAATCACATGAATTCTGGTACTCGAGCCATCAAAACTAAGCTCACTGTAAAATGAAGCTTCCTTTCCTCTACTTGAAGGGATTTGCAGGATATCCTCAGACACAGCAAATACAAAAATAGGCCAATGTTGGCCCTGCTACCAGACTTTGGAAAAGCAGTCCAGTCGAAGGACGAAATGCTTAAGTCTCAAGACCGTGCTATTTATCTTTCATGTATTTGGTCCTCCACGAGACAAGCACCATATAATTCTTTATCCAACTCTGAAATGATACCTACAAGTTACATGAAGGAATCCAAAGAGATGAAAATCAATCTCTTGAGAAACATGTAATGACTATCATCCCAGACATTTTTCATACATTAAAGA
Source organism: Brachypteracias leptosomus (assembly GCA_013401335.1). Lineage (NCBI taxonomy): Eukaryota > Metazoa > Chordata > Aves > Coraciiformes > Brachypteraciidae > Brachypteracias > Brachypteracias leptosomus. The sequence continues at coordinate 125,617 of VYZX01007965.1, read as the reverse complement.
AATTAAAGACATTAAGTCCTAGAGACAAAAATTCTTAATCATTATCAGTCCCCTCTTCACTGTTTATATTATGAGATTACAATGGAAGTACTTATGGTTCCTTGAATTCCTAATTAAGAGCTGCATCCACACCAAGATCTTCACCATAGCACCACCTAAGCCAGTGTCCCAGTTCTGCATCTCTATGCGCCAGTGCTATGAGTTAACATTTCAGCTCGTAGCAGTTACACTTTGCTATTCTCTGCTACAAGTCTTCTTGCCAGCTCCTCAAGAGGGTCAGATGCTCAACTATAGCTCCCTTTATGAACTCATTCACTGCACTTAAGTAAGATTTAAATAAATATTTGATGGGCAAGTTTCATTACTTGCTTCCAGTGAATTCTCAGCAGGATCATAAGAGCACTGTATCCAGAAAACTGGCAGTTAAGAATTTAGTGACACAGAAATAGGGGAGGCCAGAGGGGAGAGATTGGCTGGGGAGTGACAGAAAAATGAAGTATAGCTTATATCCCATATGATTTACACATCTATTTTACTTCCAGCAAAATGGTCCTCTGCTCTGGAAAGATTTATTAATACCACCTTTCCAGAGGGGCATTATATTTTTACATTGCAAAATACACAACTGCTCTAAAATAGGTAGTACTTATTTTTAAGTTCCTAGTCATTCATAAAAGATGATAAATTTAACATTATACCATGAGAACTCCATAAGCTTAAGATTTAGAAGGAGAGATTTTTAACAGTGTTAGGGAAATACATTTACTAAGGAATCTCTTCTCCACGAGTTTGATTTTTCAAGTAATATATGTCAAAAGACCACAAAGGTAGCAGTGTATGTTTATGTTATAAATAATGATGGTACATTCTTCAGTGATACCTAACCAGCAGCTCCAAAAATCCCACAAGAACAGAGTGGCTGCTACCAAAACATAATTTATATATAGATTTAATGCTTTCTAATACAAGTGTCTCCAAAACCCTTGAATAATATACACTGAACAAAATCACGGAAACAAAATGAGATTCCCTAATGTGACAAACTCTTCTTCTTCTTAGCCAAAGTATTTTAATGCTAATGTTGTTTCTATTGAAATTTACCAGCTATTTGGCTTTTTACCACTTTTTTTTTTCTTAATTGTAAATAAGACCTAAGATTGCTTAAGCGGCAGAATACTGATACCCTGGTACTAGTAACACCTATGTAAATCTGGGAAGAGGAAGGATAGAGATCATCTTATCAGCTTATAACAAAAGGTGAAATAATTCTCGAATTTCTAGGAGCTGTATCACCTGGTCAAACATGGAATGGAAGATGAAAATATATCACAATATTTCAAAAACTGTGTTTAAGTAAATCCTTATTTTGTGAGTCTTGTAATACATGCCATTTTGGTACCATTTTTAGTATTCTCTCTCTGAGAAATTCTTTCCATTCAGTAAAATTACAGATGGTCCAAAGACATAAGTGATGCTACTCATCTTTTTATCTCCAACCTGTACATCTATATACATTCAGAGCACATTTTGATGGCTTCTTACTAAGGAAAACACTATATATAATTTCAGATATTTCTGCAAAATAAATCTTTGTTGTGTAGTCCCTGGCCTATGTCTAAGCTGCACCTTGTTCTCTTGCCCTGCATTCACAAAAACATTTTTCCATAGAGTAAACTGGAACTAACACATCACATGTTTGATTTTTTTTTTTTATGCCTAGAGTAGTAAACATGATCCAGATTTTTATAAAGATCGAGCATGTGACTACACTTGCTCACAACACAATACATAGATGATTATCCAGGCTGTAAATAATTACAATGTTGTCCTTTGGGGGATTTCCACAGCCATTAAAATTCAATGTTTCTCTTTCAGTGTTTTATTTGGGAGGTGGTGGTACAACAGATGAGAGCTATTTCAGTTTTAGCCACCGCTAAGAAGTAGTAAGAGTAGTACTACTGTTGATAAAGCAGCATATATTTACTTTGTAGTATGTAATTTGCAGCTGTTATTCCTATTTCTCTACGAAGTCTCCTCTACTACGACTCCCTATGGTTCTTCTTGATGTTTCCCTTCATTCTTCTCCCTGCACTGACTGTATCCCTCAGCACGTCCTGGAAGAGGACACTTCTCGGTCTCCTTTCCAAACTGCCACAGCTGGCACCATTAGCACCCCCATCACTGAGGGACGAAGCTGAATTCACCACATCTACGACTCAAGGTACCATTAAATGCAGATCCCAAATCAACCATTCTGACAGCTGCCTCTACAATTGATTTCATAATTAAAAAGCCAGATCAAAACAAAAAACAAATTTCCTAATTCCTTGATCATCAGCCTTGCCTCCCTGAGTGGGTCCTCTTGGTTGGCAGGACTCAAAATTTTTCACCTGAATTTCCTATTTGTATGGTACTTCAGGCTTAATCTATGCAGTGACATTTATTACGCACAAAAATAATATCTGTGATTTTTACATGTGCAGGGAAAGGGAGAAGAAAGGTCAAACATGGGAAGACTGCAAAAACAAATGAAATTACATGAATTCCTAGTCTGTAAACCTAAAATCTCTCTCACAAAATCTAAAACAGAGAACTTGACCAAAACTAAGTGAACCAACACCCACCAAGCTGTCCATATATGACAGACATAATAAGCCACTGAATTTTCTGACCTAACTACTGTATCATGTATGGAAAAGGATGGTGTTTGCTTGAACTTCTGCAAGGCAGATAACATTACAAGTCAGAAAGTAACCTTCATATGGCAAATGAAGGAGGTATGTCTACTTCAGAAAGATATGTGCAAATATTGTCTACTGTGACTTAAAAATGGTGGTGTCAAACACACACAGGAATTCATAGATTCTTTTCATTGCTGAACAATTCCTAAATTTGGTTTTGTGGTGTAATATAATTATATATAAAACAGCAGCAAAATTAAATACACCTGCTAACTAAATGAAAGTCAAATAAAATAGTAAAAGCTCTCGTATAGTATCAGATCATTTACTCCCACTACTCCTAGAGCTTATTCATCTGCTACCACACACTTATGTCACCATACATTAAAAGTCAATGACAAGTAAGAATAGTTGGCTCCACTCAAGAACCAAGTGGGATGGCAGCTGAGTTCACTCAGAAGGAGCTGAAGTGGAAAGCAGTAATGATTAAACAAAATAAATGAAACCTACACCAGTTTCTGTAAGCATACTGAAGATCTAAAAAACAGACATTGATATAAAACACCAAAAAACAGTTAACGTAATGAACAAAAAGAGTTCATTTCACATTCATTATTTGGCAACATTGAAATTATTCCTTTTTTAAGGAACAAAAGATTACATCTCAGCTTCACTGCAACTCCAGCAGTAAAGATGTGTCTTTATTTCTGGCAGATCTTACATATATTCTTCAATAAAATTTTCTTTCTTTTGCTGCTCGTATTTCAGAGTCCTCATGAGATGAAATGCATTCAAGCAGCAGAATTGTTGGTTTGTGGTCAGAACATGAGCACACCTTTTGATAACTTGCTTGTTGCTTTGGCAGTTTTGTCTCCTGTTTTATTTCTTAGTGATATAATGCTACAACCACGAAAACGGAAGGTGGTATCATTTTCAGACACTTTTTTCTACCTAACTAAACTTCTTAGAAGGGTCTTAGACTAACAGGAAGTCATTTTAAAAAAGGATTAGTTTTGCATGTATCTGGATAAAATCATTTTACAAAAGAAATGTGTTACCTTGATTTCTTTGCAAAAAATAAAATAATTAGTCTAAAGATAAAATTAGTGGAAAGTAATAACAAAAAGCTGGCCAGAAAAGCCACCCAACACAGGTGCGCAGCCATAATCAGCCTGTGGTGTTGTGCTGTTGGTATGTGGCTGGTTGTGGTCAGGTGAAAACAGAGGAATGCGGATTAAGGCAATTGCAGATCAGAATTCCACTTTGTATTAGGTAAACTTTTGTTAACACCACTCGACAAATATCTCAGTCATCTCGCTCCTCATGTGGTCAAGAAAAATTCTTCCAGCTCCTGTGTTTGAGATTGCAGCCGTAAAGAACCCTTGGCCTGAGAAAAATCAATGAACACGATCGATCTCCTTGTGACGTCAGTGACATTGGTGACTCCAGTTTACTCCATAGCACTCTCCCACCTTATAACCTCAACAGTCATGAGGAATTAATATGGTTTTGGCTGCTGGAATAGCACAGACAAAAATTCAGCCTAGATTTGACACTCAGTGATATTTTGACAAATGAACTTTCTTTTCACTTACATTAAACAAGATAAAAATTAACTGGTGATGCCCAGGGTGAAGGGCATCCTCCACAAGACAAAAATTAACTGGTGATGCTCAGGATGAAGGGCATCCTCCCCAACCTCTATGACTGCAGCTTGAAACTTGGAGATCCAGAGCTTCCTGCCCAGGCCACCCAGGCACCTATACTGGGCTTTACTTTTTCTCTTTTAAGGTATGCAGTAGCATGTCGGAGATTTGCAGTGGTAGAAAAACTAACTAGGACTACACCAGAAAAGGTTAATGAAATGTCTGAAGCATGTCACCTATATATATGTAAATGGAAAGAGCAGCTACAAGCCAGGTTTCTGTGTAGGTCTTTATCTGCAGAGTTGACACTTGGCTAGAAACCTGGATTCAGTCCTGGGACTATTTAAAAAAAAAAAATTAAAGACTATCTGAAACTCCTCTAAAGTTTCCCCAGACTCTCAGACCTCCAGTATTTTCCTTCAGTCTCCTGTCACTCTCCTGGCCCCTTTCAAAATGCCTGAAGGCCTTCTGGCACATGGTCAACAACCTCAGACTCTGCAGGCCTCCTGGACTGTTCACCTGGTCTTCCTTTGCACTTCTCAAACACTGAGCCTTAATTTAAAAGCTCTTTTTTCCTTCCTTTTTTTATTTTCAGCCAGCTACTTCTCCTCCCTCTGTGCCTCAAAGGAACTAGATTTTTTTACCACTCTCACTCAGAAGTGGAGTTGTGTGAAATTTGCGAGGAGAACCAGCAGTTACTTGTACCTTCATGGGACCCTCATAATTCACTAATTTTACACAGCTTTACTGGTTTAATTTGTTTTGATTTCTTAACCACATTTTCCTTTATTTGCAGTTGGATAGCAAAACCAGTCAGTTTTTGCGAGCCCAGTGACAACACCACTCCCAACACTACTTCACTTGCTCTTGCCTCAGGAGACGTGGTGGAAATGTTAAGCACCCCACACAAATAAACAGAAATGCTCCCAGTGCTCAGCCACATGTTCAATACTAAACAGATATGGGACGTTTGATACTTTCTGGCATTGCTGTGAGCCTTCCTGGTTTTGTAAGACCACATCAAATCCTGATAGCAAGTCCCAGAGAAAACATTTATCATCAAATTGTATTTCACTTAAGCAATTCAAGTGTAAGAAGACAATATCTGGACACAAATGAAACCAAACTAATAAATGGGCTTGAAGGCAAACTTGGAGATAAATTTTAGTTTCATTGCAGTCAAAATTCAATGAGATGTTGAATGGCAGGAATGAAGAAGAGATTGTCTTGACTGCATCTCAGCCACATAAAAAAAAAAAAAAAAAAAANAAAAAAAAAAAAAAGACAACCCTCAAATGTAGTTAGGGAAAAAAAAACAGTAGAGATCAGTTCAACCCTGGATGTTGAATCAAATTTTCTTGTTCTGCTTTAAAATATGAGAAAGAGCAGATTGACTTTAAGCTGGTCCTAAATTTCAGCAACAGAAAAAAAAAAAGCAGCTTGTCCAAAAGCATTTGACAAAATTGTAACATCAATCTGAGCGTGACAAAGAACACTCCTCTCTTTTCTTTTCCATCTTTGTCTTCACGAGCACCAGAAGCAGAGCAATGCCAACAGCTGGAGCAGTGAGTGATTAACTCTAGCAGAAGAATAATGCCACCCCAACTCTATACTGTGCAGTATACAGATTTCTGCCTGTATAGACTCAAGTGAGTATAAGATTTATCTTAGATTAATAAAGTTGCTGCTAGATCTAGCATCACTGTGGCTCAGCTACACAACATCAAGTTGTCAGAAGAATGTTCTCACATTTATAGCCCCTGCTCTCTCTGAATGTGTGCTAACTCCGAGACCAGCCAAGGGCTGCAGTCTCTTACTTGTTTTAGATACAAATACATGACAGTGAAGGTATTTGAGATCTTCAAAGCTTGCAATTACCGAATGCTGTCAAACTCTGCTGCTGAGAAATCTTAATATTCTTTTAAATATATCAAAGCATCTTAAAATTAGCAAATTAGAGATTATTTTACTTTCCATTGCAAGTCTTAGGAGACATTCAAAAACATTTTCACACACGTCTCCAAGACCCTAACAGTTAAAAATTTCCTTCTAATAAAAATTTATTCCAAATGTTCACCGAATCACCTCACTCCTGAGACTGGTTTGATTAAAAGAAGCAAGCTTTAATAAAGGAATTATTAATATCACCACCACCAAGTATCAATCAAGTATTCTTGGATCTTCTAGGAAGACAGGAACTGGGATGCTGGCCAAAGCCAGGGCACGCCTGGTCTCACCCTCCCTCCCTCAGGCTGGGCTCAGCAGCAGTTCCAGGAGGGTGAGGAGCAAGGTCTGTAGCACTCGTGCAACACCCAGGGTTCTACCCCATCACCTTCTTTCTCTTGGTCTGAATGAACGACATGTTGCTTTAGGGTCTCAAGTATGGAGTTAAATAACTTTACTGATAATTAAAAATGAAAGGGCAACAAGTCTGTAGGAAATTGCAACCTAGTGTGAAAGAACTTATTTAACATGAAGTAATGAACCTTCCTGAGACTTTACAACTAGTTGAGCAGCTTTAGTGCTGAGTTTTGCACTGCTCCTCAATGTTGTAACATCATTTTTGGTTCTTAGAAATGAGCTTCCCCCACAGAGCACAACCTGAGGGGAGAAAGTAACAAAAGAAAAAGAATCCAAATAAAAAGAAGAGCAAAAAGAGCTAAATGTGTGTTGGCTGATTCTATCAAATGTATTATTTTCCACGCATTAGGCTAGGTACTGTTCTGCACATTTCCAAGCTAGTGAGATACAGAGAAATTGTCTGTAGCAGAAAGTACTTTCTATCCATGTTACACGATCTGTATTATATAAAGCTACTTGTACTCAAAGGAATGCTTGGCATGGAGGTGGTACATGGACAACCACAGCTCCCTGTTTTCCCCAGAACAAAAATCTTCTATCACCCATCTCCAAAGCACTGCAGCTGAACAGGGGCAATCCCAGCCACACACCAAAGCCCCTGGGCCAGAGGCACAGACCGTACCCTGATTCGCCTCCCATCAGTAACACTTCAACCCAGGAACACCTCAATCTGTTCCAAAAAATGAGTCATATTCATCATGTGTGGTTGCAGAGTTTAAGTCAATAAACTCTGTGGAGTTACTTGTCCTGTTTACTGCAATTTCCAGAAGAGTTGGAAATTAGAAAAGATGACATATATTCAGATTTCACTCACACCTTTGAAAGTCTGGCACAATTAAAGTCAGTGCAAATCCTGGTTAATTACTCCAGTAGAAATGGCAGCAAATCTTGCTTTAGGTATCTTGAATAAATTAGCCAAACACACGAGATTTCTGAATGCAAAACTCAGTCTTCAAATAACAGCATCAAAATATTCATCTTTGGCAATAGGTGGATAGTCAGGAGGCAGAGAGAAATTACACCAAAGAGTGAAAGCCAAGCACCACCCTGACAAAAGAAAAGCTTCGTGCATTACAGAATGGAACACGGCACATGAAGAGCATACGTGCAGAACACGCAGAAAACAAAGAAAACCAACCCCCCAAACCCAGGACTGAAGCTGCAATGTGTTGATTGACTTAAGCAGAAATGCCATGTTCTCCAGGTTTCTACATACTGCATTCTCTCTGATTCTTTTGTTCCCATCCTTTCTTACAAACACACACATCATACTGAGCTATGAACACAATGCTGAGCACTGATCTAGCTACTTCGGCTAATGTATTCCAGCTAAACTTAACCTGATTCAAGTGCAGATATTTCTCTATAATCTATACTACTTTGATCCATTTCAGCTCTACAAAAGAATACATTCAAAAGGTCAAAGAAATACCTGCTCTATACTATTTGAATGACAAGACAAGTCTGCTAGGAAACCAACTTTAATATATCTAAAGCTATGTGAGCGTATTAAAAAAGAAAAAAACGACCAAACACCAAACCCCTGAGAATTTTCATTAAATGGCATTCTGACACACATACTTGACTCATTCCAGGCAGAAATAAAGCTTTTGCAAGGAAACACCAAGTAAAATATTTATTAGCCTTCTCCAATTTGCAAATTTCCCAAGCTCCCACATTTTGTAATGTCAGGAAATTGCTACTATAAACAGTCTAAATCTGCCAAAAAATAAGCGTAATTAAGGTCAACAAAAGGAGGGCCAGAGTTCTCCTCCCTCATTCCCCACCCCTCGGGAGGTTCCTGCCAGGAGGACAGACTGGCCACAGGCGCTACCCTGGCACAAGAGGGGCTAGNATCTTACTCTCTCCCTGCTTGCCTTGCTGACAGAGGTTTTGGTGGGGGACGGGGGGAGTGATAGAGGGACTAGGGGTGGGCACCGGGTACCCAGCCAAGGATGCATAGCTCACCTCCCCCATGAGCAGCCATGGGCTGAGACAGGGTGGGCACCCACAGCCCTGGAGCCAGACCCCCGGCCAGGCAGGGCTGGAGGCCAGGGGCTTGTGAGCCCCAGCAGCCAGGAGCCTGTCACTCACCTGGCTGCCCAGAGAGTTTCCCAAGTAGAATCACTGAATGGTTTGGGTTGGAAGGGACCTCTAAAGGTCATCTAGAGTAATCCCCTTGCAGTGAGCAGGAACAAAGTACTTTGCAGCTTTCCATCTGCCCATACACAGGCTTTGATTCCCAAATGTCAGATGCAATGTTACTTTGATTATCTTAGACACAAGAATAAAAAAGATTCTGCGCTTTTTTTTTTAAGTATTTTTTAGCTAACTTCATCTCTCTCTGGGTAGAGGCAAGAACTCCAACCACTTCCCAACTGCTTCTTCAGAACTATAAGCACGTACACTCAGTGGCTTTATTTACTCAATAGTTCAAAGTTTTATTTCATATCAACATTGCCCCAGACAATTCCTTCCATTATTTTAAGAAAAGCTAAAGATGGAAACTTTTCATGTAGCCTCCACTTAGATTACGGTGGCAAGGAATGGCATTTCCACCTCCCCGCTAACACAGACGCTTTGTTAGGACATGGCCAGACAAAGGGAACACAACAGAGTGCTCATTGACTTCTCACCAGAGCTATTTGGTCTGGCAGCAACGTTTGACTAATTGGGCAGAGGCTTCTCCAAAGACAAGACGCTTGTAACATGCCAAGGGCCTCTCACACAAAAGATGCTACTTTACAATGCCAGTCAGCACTCCCGTTTCTTCTTCCTCAAGGACCCTAAGTCAGGCCAACATTTATGCTTATCAGAGAAGACCAAAGACTATTCTTTTCTTTTGGAGGCAATTACCCTGAAATATGTTCTCCAAAAGAAATCTGATGTAAGGCAACTGGAAGGGTCCCAGGGAGGGCTGTGCTACCACCCACAAGGGACAGCAAAAGCTGATACAGAAGATCAGAGCAGAGACTGGGACTCAAAACAACATCTATGCCATAATACATATTTTTTCAAGTGCTCAAGTCATCAGTCATGGAAACTGAAAAGATCCTTGAATCAAAAGTTTTACAAAGCTTTCCCTCAAACAATCTTGTGGGTGGGGAGAGGGAGTCAAACCTCTTCCTGGGCCCCACCTTGCAAATACATTAATACTTCTGATCCACAAAACAAGACAATCATATATAACATAGAATATCCATTTAGTTAGCTTAGTCCAAATATCTAGCTATTATATTTTTTTGAAATTATGTTGGATACCTTATCCTTCCCTGAGAAGCTGACTAGGGAATTCTGAACTATCAATATTTTGCAAGTTGGCACCACATCGCAGATGGTGGTCTCTTGTCTCAAAGAAGCTTATGACTCCACACACACTAAGTAAAAAGTAGTTCTGGATACTATGGCACCTTAAAAAATTATTCTCATGCTACAATTTTGTAAGTGATTCATAAAGTCTGCTATTGTGTGCAAGCCTGAATCTCACTTCCATTAATACCTTTTATTTTCAGCCTTAAACTTGCAATTTAATTGCCACAGGTTATACAGAACTTGAACTCATCATGTATTTCCTGTTGGCCTTTTATTGGAGAAACTTACTTACACAAGAATGTTATTTCAATTGAGTATGATTGAAAGAAACAAAACAGATAAAACAGCATTTGAGTGAAATTATATTAAGATGACTTAGTTATAAATAGGTCAGAGATGCTGGTTTATAGCAATATAAGCAGTAACTTGATTAAAATCTCATTTGCTCCTGCCTTGACCTTTGCCTAGAATGACCACATCAATACATTTTAGGATTCCTTTTTCATCTTCAAATGCTTTTACAAACACCAGCAGATCCTTCTAACAAACACGACAGAAAGCCAACATCAACATGCACAAATGCACAGCAACTCAGCAACATCAACACAATGCACTGCTCTAGTATTAACCAACGCTTTTTCTTTGCCTATTCCAAATTCCTCTCCTGGCTTTCTCTGTTTCGGAGCCTCTCCTGGCTGTTCAGTTTGCTATCACCAGCATCCCCTGGGCAGTGAGGGAAGTGCCTGGGAGGCAGGTGGATGGCCGGGCCACACACAAGGTTTGCAGCTGACTGGCAAGCAGAGCCTCAGCTTCCCTCCACGGGCAGCCCCATCACCAGGTGGCCACTCCTACAGCTATTGTACCTACAGCCTCATTTCACCTCATCCTCTTCCAGACCACCTCAGTATCCTCAGCACTCTCCCACCACCCTTCTGTTAGTCTGATTTGAAGCTTCCTCAAGTCCCTAAAACCAGCATCCACTGACATCAGTGATTTAGAGGCTCAGTGATGCTGTCAAGGATAGCATAGCTATCTTGCCTTCTTATCTGCAAGTTTTATTAATTACTCAAAAAGCACTGTGTACTGATTTACACAGCACTTCTCAGCTCTTTATAAGTAAATCTATATTTCTCTGTCCCAACCTCTATCCCCATTCTGTAGAGGTTGCCATGAAAAAACTCTATAAGAAACAGACCGCTGTCATCTAGCATGCTCTATGATATATCAGAAAGCAGAAAAGATAGTTGCAAAACCTTAATCAGCAATGAAACTAGCTGTAGGGAGTTTTGCAGAAAGTGGAAAATAAGAGCAAAAGATACATCACAGATTCACAATGGAAGATGTAAGAGAAAGTCAAGAGATGTGCAAGAGCAACACAAAAGCAGCTGCCTGGACAAAGTATTCAGCAGCATGCAAGATGGGATCATCTCTGAGAAATTTCTCCGTGAGAATGGAACTCTGCAAAATTAATCTACCACTTAGAATACACAACAAAAAATAAATTTAAAAAGGCATTTTATTCCCATGGAGAAAAAACAATAAAGATTTTGGCCACAACATCCCTAAAAGAACAAAGAGTTTTATTATATCAGAAGGGCCTGCCAAGTTGTAAGATTTCTAAAAAGAGAGGAATTTAGAAAAAGTTTTAAAATAAGAAAAGGCGGCAATTTGTTTTGAAACATGAATCCAGCTGGCTTAGCATTTGATTGAAAGAAAATTATAGATCACTGTAAACATCGTGGGTAAACAAAAAGAGTAACCAGAGCCCCTCTATAAAGGAAAAAAAGTCAAACCAAGCAGGCTATCCATGAAACCAACAATTCTGAGCCACTTCCATGCCAGCCATAATTGTCACATTGCAAGATACTCAACTTCTTTGTGAAGTTTGCCAAATACTATTGGAAAGCAGAAAGAGCAGAATGGCATCATCAAGAAAATAAGTCTAAAGTATCATTGTAAAAAGTAGTATTATCTTGTGGCACTCAAAATATATACCACATCAATGTTAAATGTTACAACAAGAAGTGATACAGGCCTGTACTGTCTCTTTCTATACTAAAAACATGTAAAAATGCCCAAAGTCAAATTCCAAGCTTATACCAAAAACTAATGACAATATTCAAACCCAAATATGTTCCATCTGCTTTTAGCATGGACAGGTCTTCAGAAAACACCATATGCAGTCACCTGGGGGTGGAGAACTGAACCCATATGGTACCAATTAACTCTACAGATTCCTCTCCTGTTAGTTTCAATCAGGCATCTTAAATTACACCAGAATCACGTAAATCAATATAAAAATAAGGACATTTTATTTCTTTAAAAAAAAAAAACAAACGTGTATGGTCTAGAACCAGGCTGAAAAGACAAACTCTGCATTGTGTAATTTAGCTGTGCAGCCTGAGACTCATACAGCACTGAATTACATTTTTGGAACCAAATTAAGACAGAACACAAATGAGACAGGAGTCAGCAGCCAGCACTTCTTGGGATGTACACAATCTACAGTTTAATTTCTTATAAGCAATGGCTGACATTTTGTATGCTATCATCAGATACAATAAAGATGTGCATTAACATGTGGCCTGCAAAAGGGTGTTCAAAAGGCTTCACTTACCCTTAGCAAAGGAGCCAGTTCCCTGCTCCTGGTCTACAGCACATGGCAGGGATATGGTTTAGTTGAAGACTTGACAGTGTTAGGTTAATGATTGGACTCGATGATCTTAAAGATCTTTTCCAATCTAGACAATTCTGTGATTGTGAGAGTATCAACAATTACCTGTCAGCGAAGCCGGAGAAAGAATTTGATGCTTCAAGTAACATACATATTCCACACAAGTTTCTAGAAAACAAGTAACACAAAAAAGCTCCAAAGCAAAACACATAAATAGACATATCCCATTAGATTCAAGCTAGATTTGATACACTCTAAATTATATAAATATTTGCTGGACATTTAATCCTCTTTCCCCTGCCTCTAATCTATTCCCTTCTCCTCTGCCCTGACCTTCACATAGTATCAAGTTTACAAATGAACTTTAGCGCACTCTTCAGAGTCCATTCCCCTTTTGGGAAAGAATATGTAAAATATGTCATGTTTGCCTAGAAGATGCCCTTCTCATATTAACTTTTTAAAAACCTGCTCTACTGCCAAGATTTTGTTCCTCCTCTACAAACTGCTCATGACTTCTCCTAGAAAGTGGCAGGATGAGATAAGTTAAAATTAAAAGGAGTAGAAATAAAAGAACGGTGCTGGTGCAAAACTCCTCAATCAGACCTTCCATTCAACTCTTGCATCAAAAGCTTGGTATCACTCACTTATGCTGCAACCACAAACATTCTCAGACTTCCACTGGCATACCACTTCCTCTTTACAAAACCTGCAGCAAACAGTTTAGTATCAAGTGTTATAATGGCTTAATCATGCTTACACAGGTAAGGTACACAACACAGATTAGATAACACACATGCAGAAAACTGAGTCTCAAGTTTAAGATCTAGATTTACCATCTCTTATGTCTAAGATGCTCAAACTCTGAGTTTGGATAAGACTATCAAAGGGAAAGAGCTTCCAATCTCAGAACTGGGCTCAGGTTCTCGCAGAGGTGAATGTCTCCAGCGTTTCAGCTGGGACCCATCCTCAGCTGCAAATAAAACAGCTGGAATTAATCAGTGTCTCTTCATACACAAGCCTTCATCCCCACAGAGGAGAAGGGAAAAAAAACTATGCAGGAAATCCAGCTTTTGTGTTTGTTCACAAGGCAGATAAAATGAGCTGTCATCCTTTCTCACAGCAGGAAAGAGTAAGGGCAGCTCAGATGAAAGCGCTGACAGGCCTGGCGGCGGGCGCTGGGTGATGGGACTCTGAAAGCACCATGGGTTTGCAGAAGACCACCAGCCACTGAAATAAAACATTGTTTGACGATTAAATACAACCACTTTACCTGGCACTGCTCAGCTCCAGAGATACTGTTCATCCCTTTATTTTATACACTATCATGAAAGAATAACTGTGAAAACAAAAAAATAAAAACCTCGGTGTTTTACCAACATGCTCTCCCATTCTTTCTATTATCTCATGTTTTAGTGACCAGGAATCAGTTACAGGCTGAAATTCCCTTTAGAGCCACCATCAAGAAGTATCCACATGTCACACTACTCATGCAGAGTGGCCTCACACGGCAGTGCCATACACTATAAAACATCACCAAAAACGGATTCAAACCAAGTAAAAACATCCTAGAGCATTAATTCACGAATCAACATTTTCTGAGCTAGTCAGACTTTACATGGACATTTTAGTCAATCATCTGAAGAAGTTTGGTTTCTGTTCCTAGAAGGGTTTGAGGAGAATATCCATCACTGATGATTTAGGCCCAGGCGGCACATGTTAGCTTGCAAGAAGAAATGGTCTTTTACCTCATGACAAGAGATGAGAAAGGAATGACTTAGATTCCAGAAAGGATCAAGGAGTATTTCATAACTGTCAGGGGAAAAGTCCATAACTCAGCACCTCTATCTGCATAAAGACTAAAAACAAAAAATAAATACAAAAATCAGGAAAAATATGTCTTTAAAAGAAGTTGCATTAAAACTCAAACTAAAATTTCCCAAATGATTAAAAATCACTAACAGTTTTCACTATACATGACCAGTACACTGTGGATACTTTAGATTATCTTTTGAGGGTTTTTGCTCAGTTTAGGCAGATCAAAATTCAAAGTTGCCTATTTAAAAAAGCAAACAAAAAAACAATATATGAACTTACACTCCCACCCAAAGCTGAGATCTCTGGTAGGAATCTGTTATTCCATGAGCTGGGGTTTTAGGAACTTCGGTTCCTCAACATTTCTGACTGAATGACAAGAAAAAGGAGAAGGAAAGTTTTTAAAGTTAAAAAAAAAAAATCAAATGAAAACAAAAAGCATAAAGGAAAATTGCAACCAAAACTGTCAAGAAATGAGAGGGACTGAACTTTGAAAATGCAAAAGTGTGTGATTGACCTGGGTCACAAATTGCTGTCCCTAAATACTCTTTCCTCTTTAAACTAAACAAAGCCTTCACAAACAAAAGATGACCAGTAATTTCAACTAGCTTAAAAGGGAAGTTAAACCACCATGACTGTTTTTTTTAAGCAGAGACAAGGAAAACCAACAAAAATATAAGATGAAATATATGACTTTGGGGCTTCTTTGCAATTCAGACATGATTTGCTTCTCCTGTAAGAGGCAAGATTCTTACAAAGAAATATAGATAGTGACAATAAGAAGTTCCACTTACAAAACCTCTTCCCATTACCTTAGTCCATTAAAAAACAAAAAGCTGCAACGCTGAGATGTCCATTCTAGCATCTGCCTCCTCCTCTGGCACGCAAATGAATCATCAGAGATAAAGGATGACCTCTCTCCTTCCTGTCCTTCAAAGCTGAGGTGAAGCAATGTTCCCTAAAACTCCAGGTACAGCAGGTACCTTCTGCTTGGGGCCCAATTACTGAGATGCTACCAAGAAGCACAGTATGACTCAGTTATAACTCTACATCTAGTCTCTACCACTTAAAGGTAAAATATGTCAAATCTACCATATTTGGCAACAATCCAGTGTGTCATTTTGACAGCCAACATGCAAGACTATAAGCCAATTTGACTCCAAAATGTGTATTATCCCAACTGTATAAAGACCACAAGACCACAACTAACAAAGTGTATCTAATAAAGTGCCAGTACCCACTACTGCAAATGCTTTATGTTATTTTTAATAAGACATTGATCCTTACAAGAGCTCTTCCCATGAGATACAACTGGACCTGTGCTTGACAGCATCTACAGAAGATGACTATGCAAGTATCATGCTTTCTGAAGAAAGGCAGAAAGCAGTCACTCTGAGGGTTATTCTGTGAAGCCCTCTACAAAAAGCCAGTATTTGCAGTCTTGAGCTTCATCCATGCGTAGGTATTTAGAATATAAACACTGTAACTGCTGGTACATAGACTCTGTGGGCAGTCTCTCTTGAGCATGTCCAAGCTTAGCAGCATGGCAGGGTCAAACACCCCCCTCCTCGATCCCTGGACAGCAGCAGTTAAAAAGCAAACAGAGATAAAAAACAGCTTCAAAACCCATTTGAGAGTCCTGCCCTTTCCTCCCCAGGCTGGGGAGCTCCTGCTGCCTTTCAGACAGGTGTCCCCTGGGGCTGCTGCCAGTCAGGGCACATGATGCCCGCCGCCCCAACACTGCTCTGCTCCTCTGCCACCCAACACAGGGCAGGCCCAGCTGAGACAGGTAGGACAACTGCTGTTTCAGTCCCACCCATCTCATCATCTTTCGATTCCATAAGGAGTTTGCAACAGAGATCTAAGGGCAAACATGGTTTTCAGAGCGGAGATCAAACACAAGCTGCTACTCAGTTTCTGCGCTGATTCTCGGCGTCTTGTCCTGACAATGTGAACACTGATTAAATCAGTAAGTTGAAAGGATATAGTAAAGCTATGAAAGCCAACAATTCGACCTTTAAGTTAGATAGTGGGAACTTAAATCTTTCACCTAATTTTTTTAATCTTCTCAGTAAGATCATCTAATATTTGCTTACAAAATTTCTAGTGTGTATTTGTTTTGCTCATGTAAAAAGCTCACATCCATAGCTTCTGAGATCACAATTCTGGCTTGTTTCCTAAGAAATCTACCACCCTACTTTCTTTACCCCTTCCCAGAATTTTCTGCCTACTGATCCTAATAGAATTAGTAAATCATCATTAATTTAATGAACAGCTTGCTTCTCAGAGGATGATAAAACATTCTGCATGGTGCACATAGACAAATTGCAACCTATTCTTAACCCTCAAGCCAGCACAGGAGAGAACTGGCTGCATGCACCCAGTTCCAGCAAATGCGAAGTTCTTATGTTTCTGGTGATTACTGCAGGGTATGAATTTAAATCTCCATCTAGTTATATACATTTATATCCACCTGTTCCCCTCATTTTTTGATAAAGGAATCAAAACTTCAATGAGTAAGGGCTGACTTTCAGAAGCAGCAGACTGCACAAGTTCACCTTGCTTTCTCTGTCTCAGGAGCTTACATACAACTTCTGAAATTAGGGGTGGAAAGGAGTGAATTAATCTACCAAAACTATTCCCAATGCATATTCACATTTAATGTTTTCTTTTGAGGTTTCTCTAGCCAGCTGACCTGAGACCTGTTTCCCTCTGGAGCTTGTGTTGTGGTGCCAGCCCTTTTATTACAGCAGGTTCGCATCTAGCAGTGTGAGCAGAGGAGGAGGTACTGCAAGCTCCCTGCTGCTGCATTTGGTTAGCAACCTCCTCCTCCTCCCACTCTTAAGCAGATGTTTCTGCTGTCTTACCACAACACAATCTTTTTATACCCTCTCAATTCCTAAAGCAAACATTAGCCAAAATCTGAGAATCCATCTCCAGAGAGCCACGACAAAAGCCCTGACCCAAACAAACACCACAATACAACTGGAATAGAATCCTCGGCCCTTGGGAGAAGAGGAGGTTGTACACTACGTCACAGGGCTGGTGACTAATCCTTGGCAGCTCATGTGAGAAAGGCTTGAAGTAGCTGTAGTGACAGAGAACAGCATGAAAACAAATGGATGATTCAGATGTGAATAATATTCCTCAGAAGTGATATTATCAGAAGCTCACATAAACCATTATCCAATCTTTTTACCATTCAGAAAAGCCAATGGCATTTACAGCCGTCCTCCAGATGTTGTGTATTTTCAGTGACATGTGTGTCTGCATGCGTGAGCATGAAGTCAGTGGGTTCAAAACAGGTGGGATTTCTAGCATCTCCATTTTAAAACAAATTCCTTGACACCACTAAATGTACATCCCACAGAGTAGGACAAAACAAGCTTCAGACAGTTCACTCTGTGTGAGGCTCTTGCAGCTGAAGCTGAGTCCACACTAGCAATTTTCTCACAGCAACTGAACCAGATTGCAGACCTGAATCAGTTACTCCTGGGTTCCTCAAGTCTCTGGCTGACAGTGGATTAAGAAGGTTCATTCAGATTTAAGTACATGTACACCAACTAGTTAAGCTAGATTCATTTTACATTGCTGATGTAGACATATGAGTTCTGTATCAAGGTACTCTGAGGGATACAAGTTAGTTGCTCCTATTCCACGTCTTCCCTCCCCAAAAATCAATTTAAATCTTACTAACAACCCTACCTGTGAACATTATTTTTCCTAATGTGGCACAACTTGAGGCCATTTCCTCTTCTTCTATTGCTCTCTACTTGGGAGAACAGACTGATCCCCACCTCATTACAACCTCCTTTCAGGCAGTGGTAGAGAACAATGAGGTCTCCCATCAGCTTCCTTTTCTCCAGGCTAAACAATCTCAGTTCCCTCAGCTGCTCCTCATAAGAGCAGCTCTAGACCCTTCACCAGCTTCATTGCCCTTCTTTGGACATGCTCCAGCACCTCAATGTCCTTCTTGTAGTGAGGGACCCAAAACTGAACACAGTAGTCCTACTTGTACATATAGAAATAGACATCACTTTGCTTTGCCCTTTTAATTTGTTAGATGCAAGTGATCTGTGGTACTGCTGTGGCAAATGTATCAAAGGCTACAAAATATATCACTGCCGTATATTTACTGTCAGAAGGCAACTACACCATCCAGTTCAGACAATAAGCAAAGCTATGGTCGTGACTGAGCTAAGATCTTTGCTTGTGCTGTACTGCTACTACTGACTGCTTTGAAGATGCCACATGTGAAATGCTATGAAGTGATGTGAACATTAACCAGACCTTCCATCTGGTTTCAAACGCTGCTACGGGCTGAGTGCATGCACATGTGCATGCGTGTGCAGATGTTCAAAGAAATGGCACAACTTTGGTTGTGAGCCTGCTTTGCAGCATATTCTGCTGCCCTGACCTCTACTTAACATGTGAATGGCACCAACACCACGCACAGGAGCACCAGCTGAAACACTGCCCTTCCACCCCCTCCAAACCAAAAGCCCACTTGCTCTTCGCCAAACACCTGTGCTCACTGCTGCTTATCCACACATGCTTGCTTAGACATCCTATGTTTCCTCATTCTTCCTCAAGTACCTGCTTTGCTTTGATGCCCAGGCTTCCATCTATCAAAACATTGAGGAATCATCTGTTTGGGGAAGAAAAGCACAGCTCAAGATGCTCTTAGGAAAGAGCATTTGGATGCCAACAGCCTCCATGGTGGAGGATGACTGCAGATCAAAAGCACTTGTTTCTTCCTGCTCTTCAGCCTGTAGGTGGTTTAAGGGAAAATGAATGAATGATTTCCTTGTTTTAGTGACCTTCTGGAAATCTTTATTGAGGCCTTCCAGCATCTGAAGGGGACCTACAAGAAGGCTGGGGAGGGACTTTATACAAAGGCCTATAGTGACAGGACAAGCGGTAATGGGTTCAAACTGGAAGAGATTAGATGGGAAATTAGGAGGAAATTCTTCACTCTGTGGGTGGTGAGACACTGGAACAGGTTGCTCAAAGAAGCTCTGGATGCTCCATCCCTGGAGGTGTTCAAGGTCAGGTTGGATGGGGTCTTGATCAACCTGGTCTAGTGGGAGGTGTACCTGCCATGGCAGGGGGGTTGGAACTAGATGATCTTTGAGGTCCCTTCCAACCCAAACCATTCTATGATGATGATTCTATGAAATCCTGTGTAAACAAAGCCATCCAGCAAAACCTTGGTGAGCCTGAAGTTGAAATAACCACGGTGATGCCATTGACCAGGCACCAGTACTGGATGCAGCATGAGCACTGCACTGTTATTAAAACAGGTTGAAGAAAAATGAGCTTGTATCAATTGTGTTGCATAGAGCTGCCAGTGAAGATTTCTATGGGATTTTCTGAAAAAATGAATGTTAAGTATTATTTGAGAACTTCTGCAGAGGAGAATTTTGAGAGCAAACACAAATATTTACACTATAAATGCACTTAAATCTAGTAGCTTTTTCTTTGGGGAACAGATCAGAGTACCACCTAATCCAAGGGCTTTATTAGAGGTCAACAACACAGCCTAGGATTTGAAATAGTGCTCTTTGCAATTAATTTCTCACAAACAAGCTAGAGAACAAGCACTACCTGCAGAAATTATGCAGACCCTGCTTGCAGTAAATAACTGAAGATTAATGCAATTAAGAAAACTGCAGATTACTTGCAGTGTGAACTGTTTTTTATTGCATAAATACTTTCCAGGAGATTTATTAGTGTACTAATGGGACAAGAACAGAAAGGCATCTCCGCCACCAATAAAAGACAAAAAATAATTAGAAAGCTCAAAAATAACTTGAGGACTTGTTAGACCAGAGAAATGAAAAGTGAGCTGATAGATGATGATCAAGACAGTAATATGCTTTCAAGCTATAAGCTATCAAGCCAGAATTCTTCAGGCTTCTTTGGAAAATTTGGTTACTGAAGAAATGAAAGGTCGCTCTTTATTCAGAGAATTAGAGTAAGAATGGAAAACTTCTGTCCAAAATTCAAATTCTGAAGTCCAGAATATCTCTTCATATTTGATTTTTGAATGGGCAGCAAATGATTACCAAATTTTGTTGTTGTTGTTGTTGTTTGGGTTTTGTGGGGTTTTCTTCAGATCAGCTAAAGGCTTTTTTAGCACAGTCCTCACCATGGGCACACATATTAGTGTCACAGAGACTGAGGCTGGTCTCGTTCATTCCTTTTCAGTAAGGAATACCTCCTGCTACAGAACGTCATCGTGTCCATAAAACTGCAGCAGTTGAGACCATTGACCTTGGTTGTCTGAAGTTAGATTGGTGTCCATTTTGCTCAAAAGAATTTATTTCAGTATTTTACCTTACATTTTTAAAACTTGCTTCAACTGGGCTAGACCTGACAGAGCCGGAAAAATGAATTAAGCTTTGAGACACTACAGTTTTAGGGACAAACCACACTGGAATTAGGCTCTCAAAGGCAAAACATTAGAACTTCTTGAAAATTAAAGGTTTATGATTTCTCAAGAAATTTTTAATGTCCTCAAGTCGATGTGCCCAACAGTGATTTTGCTGTTATTTTTCCTTTAAATGAAGTATATTTTTCAAAGTAGGGTTTGTAGAGAATGATAGCACAGCAATGGACTCAATTAGGAGACACAAGGCAATGTAGAGGAAATTCAAATGCTTCTTCAGGCCTAAAATAGAAGTAACAAACTTCCAAGATAAACAGCTTAACTGCTTCAAGTTTAATTTGATAAACAACATTACAAAATGACTTCATAATGCTCAGCAGTTTGATGGCATTGGAGATATCTGGAAAAAAGGAAAATCTGAGCCTCTCATGAGAAACCTTCC
The DNA here is from genome assembly GCA_013401335.1 of Brachypteracias leptosomus. Taxonomy (NCBI): domain Eukaryota; kingdom Metazoa; phylum Chordata; class Aves; order Coraciiformes; family Brachypteraciidae; genus Brachypteracias; species Brachypteracias leptosomus. Next base: position 104,298 of record VYZX01007965.1, on the reverse strand, counting down.
TGCTGTTTAATACTGGAAATGATGAAGAAAACACAAGGCAAGAGCCCCTCATATTATACTTCACATTCTGTCCTAGAACCCTCACCCTCCTTCAGCAGCAATCAGCAAACTGTGGCAAGCAGTGTAGTGGGTCTGTCTGAGCTGATTTTCCCCATACAGCCCTCATGCAGCAGGACTAGGACCCAGAGAGTGTTGATAACACACACCCTTGTTATGACTATCAGTGCCCACACGGCACCAAAGGTACGGGGGGGGACACAAGATCTAGGAGGGGATACAACCCGGACAGCCGACCCGAGCTGACCAATAGGATATTCCATACCATATGACGTCAGCTCAACTATAAAGGGAGGAGGACGGGGGGGTTCGGGGGAAGACATTTGTCCTCCGAGCAACCGGTACGCGTTCTGGAGCCCTGCTTCCCGGGACAGGCCCGACACCGCCTGCGGATGGGCAGTAGAGAGTAACGGCTTTGCTGCTTTTGCTTCGCGCGCGACCTTGCTTTCTCTGCTGTTTATTAAACTGCTTCTTATCATAACCCACGGGTTCTTCTTTTCCATCTTACTCTCTCCCTGCTTGCTTTGCTGACGAAGGTTTGGGTTGTGGGGAGGGGGAGTGATAGAGGGACTAGGGGTGGGCACCGGGCACCCAGCCAGGGTAAACCCACCACAAGCAGAATACGTGGTAATGATTTTAGAGGGATACTGGATTGCATTAAACACAGTATACTTTAATAAAACTCTCTGCATTTGTTGTAACAGTGAATTTCTGAGACTCAAGTCTTGTGTATCCACTGCTGCATAGTCATAAAATCAGCCTTCTCTTTCTCCACATTACGTTACTGCAGAATGCAGCCTGTTTCATCTCTGGCATAATGGTATTAAAGCTGATTAACCACTCTGTGTTTTAAAGATATGCCAAAAGCTTCTCTAAATACATGTTTTGTTTCCTATAGTTATATTCCTACTTTTCAAAATCACATTGCTTTACAGTATATTTTTCTCAATACATCAAAACTCAGTTAACTACAGGTCAGTTTTGTAGGTATTGTTAAAGTATCACTAATTAAAGAATGTGTAGTTTTTCCAGACCTGAGTCAGACAAAAACTTCATACACGCACAGCTCTTGAGCAAATTAAAAAGAAAATATTACAAGGTAAACAACTTGGCCATGGTACAACTCAAACTAGCTGCCCAGAGATAACTCCTAACAAAGAGACTTGGGAAAGCCTCTTGCCCATTCCAGAGACACCACCACCACTGACACAGAGTGAACATTTACACTGGGACTTCTGTGTTTCTCAAAATACCATCAATTCCTGAACTTTGTGTCTATCTGAAACCACCTCAAATACATTACATTTGAGCAGCATAAACCATCAGCTTTTCAGCAATCTCAGCCAGAAACAGACCTCAGACACGAGGAAGAAGAGCACACAGTTTCATCATATATGGAGAAGCTCACCATTAGTGATGAAAATAACTACAGCCCAGCCTAAAGAGACCAGCACAAAACTGCTGGAGGATTTGGGTACCATCTAAGTGTGCAAGAGTCTGGGTACCCCCATAGTGTCTCCACCTAAGCACATCCTGTCTGGTTCTTTGAGGGTACACATGCTGCTGACATATGCTATTATGCAGTTTTAGACCATATTTCTTGAAAGTAAAGAGACTTGTTCAGAGAAGCTGCCAAATTAATTATTATTTTTTATTAAATCATTATTAATGGTATTAATGGTCATATTTATTAAAATATTTCTTTTAAAAGCAAATTGACACAGCAGCCTTCCACCTCTGTGTTTTACTACCGAATAGCCAAAACTCATCACAGCACATTTTCCCAAATAAGAACCAAAGAACACCGTCACCTGGATCATGCAAAAAGATCCATAATATTTTAGAGAAAGTACAAAGAAGGGATCTGAATGATGAAATTTCTTAACTGGTGATGAGGTCAGGCATCTTTCTTTGCTGCCTGGATCTCAGAAGACAGCACAAGTGAAAGTACAAAGAATAAAGAGAAGTAAAAAACGCACTGTCACAAAGAATTAAGGCACACCCAGCGCCCTATTCTGTATGATGACTGATGCAAGTAACATGTGAAATGCACCCGGAGAAAATTAAAACTGACAATAGCAAGCCTGCATTTTTGGAGCCATTCAGCTACTTAAGACATTAACCAATTTCTTTAGGACTACTCTGCTGTTCATTATTTTAGCTTCTCCTTTTCTATGCCTAGCCACTATTCACTGAGCAGCAAACACATACAATGGCACACAGGAAGCAGCAAACAAAAGTCCTTTTAACACTCGCTCACACCATTTGCAGCACATGCCAGGGCTGCCCAAAGTTTACTAGCTTACAGCCAAACCCAACTTTCTTAAAAATAAAGCAGAATGGTGACTCATTTTGAAAGCCAAGAAAGTTGGTATCTTAAACCTTGAGTAGGAAACAGAGAAAATTACCAAAAGTGAAGTACCTCCAGTAACTGGATGGCTTTATTTTTCTTTATTTAAATATTCTGAACATTCAGCTAAATTTTCACATACAGAGTCATTTAATAAACATTTGCTTTATATTCTGTTCAGTGGTGTTACTCTGCTGTTACTGATGTTTCCTGCCATTTAATCATTCTTGCAGATGAAGAGCTATCACAGATTGCCTCTTTGTTTCCTAGGCTGAGCTCAGGCAAAACTCAGAATTCAGAGACACAGAACACTCCCATTTCTTTTTACACAAAAGAAAGAAGGTGATGGGTGTATTTAGCAAAGTCACAGTGCTGTCTAGGTGCCCATTTCGCAACTATTTTGAGAAATCTGATTTAATTACTACTAAAAAAAAAACCTTCTGGAAATATTACTAAAGCTTAATAGTGGCAAGAAGATTAGGATTTATTTTTCAGTTTCTCTTAAAGTGGCAGCACTGTCCCTCAATATTGCACATACTCCCAACAAAAATCTCAAAGACATCATAAAAATGTTTCATGAAAGGACAAATTTCAGCAAGTATGATTTGGGAAAATGTACAGCTTTGAAACTAATGCATCATAAAAACCTCCCCCCCGACTATACCCAAAAGGAACACCACCAAAGGCAGTTAATACAGCAGGCACCTGATGCAGGCTGTCATCCCATGCCAAACACTTTACCCCTGCCAGGTTCCAGCTACACAGGCTGCCCTGCCCCTTGCAGGAGAAAAGTGTCAGTCAGGGACACACACTGTCCTGGTTTTGCTGGGTGAAGGTACAAAGAGAAAACAGGCATTTGTGTACGAGATTTTTTAAATTGTTTACCATCTGTTTGAAAGGGAGGGAGGAGAAATAAAAGAAAACAAATTCTTTTATATATTTCTGTTACAGATGAACATGCTTTTTTGTTGTTGGTCGTGGGGTTTTTTTGTTTTGTTGTCGTTAACACCATCAATATGATAGTGAAACAAATACCAGTGGCTTGCCATTTGGTTTAGATTTTTCTACCCCTCTGCTCTGTAGGGAATAGCTAAGCACAAGTGCAAGTCTCATCCTTTCTTTAGGGGGATCTAAGTTCCTTGGCAAAATCATGGGGTTGACAGAGGAGAAAATGAAGGAAATTAAAATGGTGATGGAGCCCAGTACTCATTAAAAGCAAGGAAGAGCAAGGAAGAATCCAGTCTCTAACATAGGCCATATGTTAAAAGCAAGATCTGGGCAGAAAGACAAGTCACTCAGTAAATGGTCTCACCACCTTCCCATTTGTCATGCAAGATGCTATTGCAGCCAAGTAGCTCTGAACACAGAATCACAGAATCACAGAATGTCAGGGATTGGAAGGGACCTCAAAAGATCATCCAGTCCAATCCCCCTGCTGGAGCAGGAACACCTAGATAAGGTTACACAGGAACGCGTCCAGGCGGGTTTTGAATATCTCCAGAGAAGGAGACTCCACAACCCCCCCGGGCAGCCTGTTCCAGTGTCCTGTTACCCTCACTGAGAAGAAGTTTCTTCTCATATTTAAGTGGAACCTCCTGTGTTCCAGTTTGTACCCGTTACCCCTTGTCTTATCATTGTTTGTCACCGAGAAGAGCCTGGCTCCATCTTCGTGACACTCCCCCTTTATATATTTATAAACATTAATGAGGTCTCCCCTTAGTCTCCTCTTCTGCAAGCTAAAGACACCCAGCTCCCTCAGCCTTTCCTCATAAGGGAGATGCTCCACTCCCTTAATCATCTTTGTAGCCCTACGCTGG
>VYZX01007965.1:82836-99191 GCA_013401335.1 Brachypteracias leptosomus | reverse complement strand
CCTTTACCTTCAAGCAGCTTTGCCCATGGGATTTCCCTTAGCAATTGTTTGAAGAGGTCAAAGTTGGCCCTGCTGAAGTCCAGGGTTGCAACTCTGCTTGCTATTTTGTTGCTGTTACATGAGATCCTGAACTCCACCATCTCATGGTCACTGCAACCAAGGCAGCCCTCAACCTTCACTGCTTCGACCAGACCCTCCTTGTTAGTGAGGATGAGATCCAGCAGTGCAACTCTCCTAGTCGGCTCCTCCACCATTTGCATGAGGAAGTTATCATCAATGCACTGGAGGAACCTCCTGGACTGTGGCTGGCTGGCTGAGTGGTCCTTCCAGCAAACATCAGGGAAGTTAAAATCTCCCGCAACAACCAGGGCCTGTGACTGTGAGGCTGCTCTCAGCTGCCTGTAGAAGGCCTCGTCAACACATTCCACAAAGTGCCACCAACAGAATAAAAAAGGTTTTGGGTTTTCTTCGCTTTGTTCTAATTTTGTAGCTTAGTTTTGTCACTATTAAGAAACTTTTAAAAAATAATCAAAACCACCAGTGAAGTGGACAAGGCTATAAAACTATCGTATTAAAAATTGCTTCATGAAAGATCAGATAAAACATTAACACGTTGTATTACTGTTTTGTTTGAGCAGAAATGCTGTCTCACATTTAACCCATAATGTCTTGGTGCTTGAGCAAGGGAGAAATCAGGCAGAAGTAATACATGTCTCCAGGGGAAAAAGCAAAACAAAACCAAAAACCTTCTCTCACCAGGCAAAAAAATTAAAACCCAGTATATTGCAGCAACAGTAAACCACAAAACATCTTACCAAAGCAAATTCTGGTGCAGTAAGATTACCTCTATTCAAGCAAGCATCAGGGGAGGAGAGGAGACGGAAGAAAATAAATGTTTGCCTGATTCTAAGAACACAAATGGCTTTGTGGCAAGGTACATAACCCACCTTCAGGTTAAAGAAATACATCTCTAATTGCAGCACTCAGCCAGTAACCCTCCCTAAAACCCTTATTCTTTTTCAAGGTTATCTAACAAAGTAGGGAAAAATATGTTTCACCTGCTGTCTTTGTGCCAGGTTTCCTTCCTTTCAATCCCATCCCACACATCTCCCACCTTCCTTTTCCTGGTTTTGATGTAGATGAAGTCATGTTGCCAACCAGCACATTTATGCTAGAGGAAGAAGCATGGAGAGCACTGTCATAAAGTCTTTAACTGAATTACAGTCATGTGTTTTCAATAACAAGGAATAAGAACAAAATGCATGGTTAGGCCCCAAGTCTCTTTCTGTAAACACAACAGGAGCAGAAGGATGGCATGTATGCTCTCCAAGACCTTACATGAATGTCTGAGAGGCAAGGTATGGACATGCAGTTCAGCTGGGGCACGTGGACGTGGCACCTTCCCAGGATGGTACGACTGGGAACCTCCTGGTAGACCCAATTAATCACTCCTATACCAACATAAGGGCTGGGGGGGCTAAGGGCTCCTTCACTGACCTTGGACAGATTAATAGAAACCAGCAACAGTATCTGTCTTCCCACCGAAAGATGCATGGAAAATAAAGGGATTTGTAGAAGACGGAAAGGATGCTTCTCCAGACCACTGGAAATCCAGATGCCTGGGAGCACCCTGAATCCACAGAAAGTTGAAGCAAAGCTGGTTGATGTGCAGTGGTTCAACCTTTTTCAAGAAATATAAAAAGGATATTGGAAAAGAAACCCCATAAAGAACAAATCTCACAAAATTCAAACGCTTCCTACAAAGGGTGGCTTCAAATGCACACATAAGAAGGTGAGCTCATCCAAAGGCAAAGTCTTGAAAGCGTTATGGCTTGTCCACATTGTATCAACCTCAGCCCGTGATTCTCAAAACGCTTTTTGTGGCAGCAAATCAGCCTGCACAGAAAGCCCAGACCCCAGCTGTGCCAACCCACCTCAGTGCTGCCACACCAGCACGAGCAACAGGGAGGGTGAGTGCCCAGCACACATACAGCAGCTCCTTCCTCTTCCTTCTAATGTAACTATACACAGTTAGAGAAATAATAGAAGTACAAAATACTACTGGATTTCTTAAGTACATTGTAACAGATGCTAAACAGTGTCAAGAACTCATTCTGTCTTTCTCTCATACACACAAGTTACTAGACTAAATATCTGCAGATGAGCTAGAGCTTGTGTTTTGTCCTCTAGTCTCTAGAAGGATGTTAGTGCACTGGAGTTTAGCAGAATTGCAAACCAAAAATGTAATTTCAGGAATGGTTCAGCCAACATATATTTTAAATCCAAATTATGTGTCCAATTTTTCAGTGGACAAGTTTTTTTCTGATCCGTTCCCCTTAAGGAGTTGCCAATACAACATTAGCTGGACTTCTCAATACAGATTTCTTTCTAGTGAAAGAGGGGTGCACACATCCATCAGCCTCCTCAACACGCAGCCATGCCAAAGAGAAGGGACAACCCAGCAATGTTGCTGAATTCCCTTTCCAAACTCCCTCTCTTCTCTCTGCCTTCACAATATTTCTCATCAGCTTTATGGCAGGCTACAGGACAGGTTCATCATGTTGCCCCATTTTATTCCTCCCCTTGCCTGGGAGGAAGAACAATAGCAACAGTTATGATGTGTCGAATCTTGCCACCTAATACTTCATTTTCAAGAGCTGCTTGAAATACTAAAACATTTCTATTGTTCCTATTGATTTATCTCACTCAGGATTTGCATCTTTCTTTCTGCTTGTCAAGCAGACTCTGTAGTTTTTAAGAGCCTGGTTGGATGAGCACACTTAAAACCATTCCCGTTCCCACACCAAGTTACTGCAGGCAGGGAGCTGCCACCATCCGCTAACAAAGTGGGGTATTCCCAGCTTCTGGCACCACAGAAATAAATGGAGCAAACACTTCCAAGCCTTGACTGAGTCACTGCATGTGAACAAACTGACTTTACACAAACATAAGCCCCTTCCTTTCTTGAAAAACACATTTACTAAATGTGACAAGCCAAGTGGAAAAAACACACTTAAGGCCAAAGGGAGGTTTGCTGCCATCACCGCAGGATCATCAGTGACTAGTATTTGCCTCTAGCCACCCAGGAAGTCTTGCCCAACATAAGGGATCTCTTGATAAACAGGAGGTAGCAAAATGAGGGTACAATTAGAATAAAGAGGATAAAACTGAACATCTGAGAATAGAAGATACTTTTTTCCAGGAATTTGAAGGTTCAGTACTTCCCACAATTTCTAGCAACTAGCACTTTCGAAAAAAAAAAAAAATAAAAACAGAATTGATGAAGGTTATTTCTTCTTCAACTAAAGTTGGACAAATAAAAAGATATCTGAAGCAGAAACTTCTAATTATCTTCCCACAAGTCTTCTTGCAAACTAAAGAATTAATTATTCCTGGTATTCATACTAAAAAAACAAAAAGTAAAAAAATAGAATGAACTCTGAAAACAAGCAAGCAAACAAAAACTCTACCAAAACACTTCACACAAATGAGCCTACTTGTCACATTTCAGAAGTCCTTTGCTATCTGTAAACAGACCAAGAAAAGAAATGTCCACTTAAATGTTCCATGTGCTATCTTACTAAAAGGTTACACAGCCCATTCAAAAGCTTGACAACCCCTTCCCAAACTTTTTGTTTATTCCCTAGAAGGTATAATTACACACACTCCCCCTGGTAACACAACCTGACAGCTCACAGAACATTTTAAACTGCCCTTTGGAGAAGAAGTTTTAAGTGTTACAAGAAGAGCCTTACATTAATTACAATTAACATAATTGGGAAGAGAAGAGGTGTACATCGAACATTGCCTCAGAGAGAGAGGAAAAAAAAAAAAAAATCATCTAGATTGTAACATTCTCTTCCTGGAGATTCAAGATAGTCAGCACAACTTCTGCTTCTTCAGGCAAATATTTTGAAATATATTTTGAAAATCTCTGAAAGGCATTTCAAGAACAATGCAATCATCAGGGACAGTCAACGTGGGTTCATAAGGGGAAAATCCTGTTTAATCCTTGTGTACCTCAGCATGAGTGATGCTTCTACCACCAATGCCTAGTGCTCATTAGTACTCCAGAACTTCCCAAATTTGTGTTTTTTTCTTGCTGTTGGATTTTTTTTAAGCAAATATGAAGCAAAATTGAGAAGAGGAAGATAAAAAGTTTTATATGAAAATACTGTGAAGGCTATACGTACAGGACCAGAGGATGGAGTGATACTCATGGTACATGAAAAACGACTCTCCAACAAGCAGTCTGTATTCCAGCAGCTAGCCGGTCTGTCAAAAGTGATGCTTTTTTCATATGACTTCAGAACCTCTTTGCATAAAGCCACTTGCAATACTAAAAGCTCTGAAGACACAAGCTTGATCCTGTACTTATGAATGGGAGAACATAACGCAAACCAGAGCATATGAACAGACCTAAAATTATCTTACTACCTCCCCCTTCCCTAGGAACAAAAACTACATCCTACGCTTCATTGCTGACCTTGTGTCTTCACTGTAACCTTTTCTCTCAAGCTCAGATTGAAAGAAAATCACATAAACAGCATCTGCATTTCTCTGAAAAGGATGTGTTAGATGGAAAATTTCGTTAGCAATAGAGCCAAGATCTTAATTAAAGAGAGACCAATCGGCTCAAAAGTGTGACCATTCCCACAGGAATGAGAAGAACTCCTTCCTATTGAAAAAAGATCAGGAAAATAAAATGGAATTCGTTCTTGGTTTTGGCAAGAAAAGCATTTTCAAATCCCACTTGGTGTTATATTTCTAACAATAGCTTCTTCTTTCAACACTACACTGAAGTACATTTTTAATCTTTCCAAGACATAGGATTCTTCATTGTCTTTAATGCATTTATACATGTATTTAGCATGAGTACATCCATCCATACAAATATCCATCCATCTTTTTGTACATTTTACTTAAGTTTATCAATTAATTAAACTAAATAGCAGAATAAGATAAGAATTCAAAGAGCCCTTAAACTGGGCAAGAAAACCTGCTGCTACTTGATCAAATAATGCTCATGACCTAACATTTCAATCCCCACCCTTATCTGACTGATGCTAATTTTACACTGGCATCCAAAAAGGCCACGATTTCAGTTAGAAATCACATCAAATTTTCTTTTTTCTGGGTACAAAAGAAACTTAATTTCTCTCTAACTAGTACAAACACCTCAAAATCTTTAGCTTCACTATAACTTCAGCTCCACAGTCAACCTAAATGACCATTATCAGCCAGCACTCAAAGAACACTCAGCACAAATACAATTTTTCATCCTTTCTGGACTTTTAGGGCAAATGGGAGGATCTTTGCAAAGAGAGACTCAGAGAATTAGGAATTACTTGCAGCAAGTAATATTCTGGGGATGAGACCTACAAACTGTTGCCTTTTAATTACAGATTAAAATTGTTATAGAAATAGAGTAAAATGGAAGATATTATTTCATTTTCTTTCATTTTGCCCCCTGAATCTACTGTAGTTTCATAGTACCTATCAATGAAATAACTACTCAGAGAACAGATAGGACTCTATCTATGGCTGACTTCAACTGCTTACAACATTAGTTTACAGAACAATTTCCAGCCTATGTGTTTTTGTCATGTCAACGGTTTCCAAAGATAATAAACGCTCTTCACTATCATGCCTGGCATAGCTTAGCCTGCGAGCAGCTTGCTAAAATTATATGCAGAATGTACAAGTGATCTCTTCAAGTAGTTCTCTAATGACTTCAACCCAAGAGCGGCACTCCAGTGAAACGGAGGGATTTGGGCAAGAATGCAGACTATACAATAGCCAGCTGTAAATAGAAACCAAACTTCGTCATAGCCAGCATCTGAAGTGTGTCTTCACATTACGCTGCGGGCTGTTCCTCCCCCAGCTCCAGACAGCTCTTGCACGCGTAGGCACAGCTCTGCTGCACCCCTTGTACTTACACTGACTGAGAGGGCTCCCTGGTACAAGCCCTTTAACATTTTCCATGTTATACTGACAATTTTCAAGCTTTGGTCAACAGACTATTTCAAAGGAGCGTGCAAGCAACAGTTAAGAAAAGCAAGGCTACTGCCAAGCTTAAATTCACTGCGTGGATTTCTGCTCTGGGCTCTGCAGCACCTTCAGAGAGTCAACATCACAGAGTCATGGCACCGCTGATTCCTCCTCAGCAACAAGGTGACATGTTTTGCAGGTGAACCTGCTAAGCTTAACATACCTACATAAACACACTATTTACAAAAGAAAACAAACCTATTCATTTAGCATTAAATAACATACAGGCCTAAAATGAATACTATGGGAACCCAGGTTTACTACAAACAAAAATTTGGAATCCTCAAAGACAGATAAACTTCTACATACAAATAACTGCAGCCTTAGGCAAGATTAAAACATAGCTAAAACTAACAGCACAACATCACAACCCACTATTTCATTCTTAACAGAAGATCTAGCTCCTGGAATCCATAAATTTCATATCAATTTTGGCTTTCATTTTTACAAGATAAATTTTAGCTTAAAAAACAAACAAAAAATCCAAACCAAAACCACCAAACCATAACAAAACAAAAAACCAAACACACACAAAAAAACCCCACAAAATCATCTCAATCACTGAACCCCTGAGACTGAAGATGTTTTATCTGCTTCTGATAAGGCAGAAGCAGAATTGGTGAATACTGGTGAATAACAATCACCCAGCTCCTGCGGAAAATGCCCAAACAGGCTTATGTACATTTTATAGACAACTTACTCTGAAGCTTTAAACTGGGTATCCAAGATGTACTCAAGACTCCAGTCCCATAAGAAATCTCATGTCAGGGCTGAATCTGAGCCACTGTTTACAAAAGGTTCAGAAATGGCTTTCTCCTCTGAGCATGGTCTCCTAGACAATTTCTTAAGAGGACTGAGAAATGCAACTTCTTGCATTTCAAAATTTTCTCAGGTTTAGCCTTTCTAAAAGCTGATTTTGGAAGGTCTGATCCAACAGTCAAGGAAGCAAGTGGAAAGACTCCAAGTAACTTCAGTAGCCTTTGGACTGGGATCTGCAGTTGCAAGAGCTATACCTTATTAGGTGTTACATTAAATACAATACATGCCATAAGAAAGCATGTATAATCTTACTCATAAAAATGACACAATCTAAAAAGACCTTAAGACAAAAAAAACTACTTAGTTGCCTTCTTCCCCTGATATTTAAAGCATACAAAGATATAAAATGTATTCTTTTTACCTTTACTCTTTTCATTCTCTTCCTTGGCAAACATCTCCTCTCCTCTCACTTCTTTAAAAACAACCACAAAAGCCAAAATAAAAATTTCAATGATCTTAAGAGTTATGGAGAAGCCATTACTATACTTTCCAAAACTCATATTGATTGAAGACAAAGTGAGGTCATAAAACAGAGGGGACAATATTTGAAACCACCGAAAAAGTTAAATTTCTTCCACCTTTTCCAGAGAATTACCATCTCTGCTCTTAAGCATCGAATGGTTAAAAGCATTCTGCCAGAAATACATTATTACAAGACAGTAGCAGTGCCAAAATCTCATTTATGTTGCTATATCCTACTGAAATATTCCTCTTAAGGGCTTTTCCACCTGCAGATTAAGAAAAATCTCTACAAACAGATTGGCTAATCAGGCCTTTGCCTCCATCCAAAGAAATCAAGAGAAGCAACATTTAGACCTTATCTCACCACTTAGACCTGTAAATATGACACCACTGATACCCTTCCTTCATGCAAATATTTTATAGAGAAATAATCAAACAAACAGACCACCACCAGGAACTTCAGTCCCAAGAAACACCTTCTTACTGCAATTTTCATCAAAAAGCGCCATGAGTACTTGTTCCTCTTTATTCATTATTCTGCAGTGTTAACTCAAAAGCACCGAACAGGGAAATCTTAGCAGATGACACATGCCTGACCCCCAGCACAGGCAGTACTGTATTAACTAACAAACAAATGGCCTTTTAAGATGGTTGACTAGAAAAGTAAGTCTCTAAAAACAGACGTCTAAGCAGACAGAAAATACAGTTAAATAATCTGAACTCTACACATAGTGACTCAGAGGACCCAAACTCAAGAATTACAAAGTGTCTCTTAAATTCTATTTTAAAGGTATCTCTCAAAGTTGTACTTGGTCAGATTCAATGGACAGGCATCAGAATGTCTAAAGGTGAAAAGCAAAGTTTATAGGATTTGAAGTACAGTGATAAGTTGTCTAAAACGGGTCTTAGCAAAGAAGTTGTTTTTCTCCTTATAGGATGGCACTTCCTGAAAAGTCTGGAATACATAGCATTAAACTCACCCCAGAAATAAAACAAAAAGGTGGAAAGTGTTGTTCTTTAAGCTTTCATGATCTAAACTGAAGTACTGAAAGAACATTTTTCACAAAGAACATCCCTGAAACATCTGGATTCAAGGGTGTAAGAGCGATTCAGAAACGTTTTCATGGTATCTTAACATACTCATCATTGAACAGGTTTTGACAGCTAAAAAAACCCCAAAACTCTCTGATAGTTAACTAAAACTTTAGAAAAATTGTTTCTAATGTGCAAGGCAGAATGCCTTCCTTAAGGAAATCCAGGCTACAAGCACACTGCAGAAAGGTTAGACCTGAGAAGCATGGACCAGATTTTGGGCAGGAACAGCCCCTGCTGCAAACTACAGCCAAGCCACATTTCTTCATTTTGATTTTTCTTTTAATTAAGCTTCATTTTGATTGTATTTCGGATTTCATACTACAATTTCTTTCTGGATGGCAGAAGCTGGAAGTCAGTAGTGATGTATCCATTTGCCCAGGGGTTAAAACGTGGAACTAACTCCATGACAGGTTGAAGGAAGTGTGAAATCAGACGGACAGCTGGAGGTTGCACTCTTCTCTGCAGAAGCATCAAACTGTCAAGCTCTTCATCAAAACTTGTGCATGTTCACAGATGAGATGTACACAAAGCAAACTGCAGGTCAAATTATTCACACACTATATGAGCCAGAAGGAAATAAAGTAAATGAGCACTTTCCCTAGAAGGCAGGACCACTGGCAATTATTTACTAGCTCAAACTAAAATCTTACAAGTACTTACCTTTCTCTGCTTGTGACACACTGCTTAAGGTAGAACATAAAATGTAATTGATGCCAAATTAAGGAAATAGATAAAAAAACAACAGGCCCATACATGGACTCTGCACCAAGCATCAAACAATTATGCTCAAAATCAAATGTACAGTAGTGATTTTGATGCATCAGAATAATCTTTTCAAAGACCTTAAAAAGCACAGCTTAAAAGGAAAGCCTTTATTGTAACTTTTGAATTAATATGCAAAATCTTTCTCATTCACATTCATGCAAGCATGATTATTTGATGTTTTGCAGATAGATTTGAAGTTCTAACACTTAAAGACAAAAGGGAAAATTTAAAATTAAACCACAGCAGTGAATTAGTCACAGTGGTCTACTGTAGACATTGACACTGTGAAGAGTGAGAGCACTGACAAGACAAAAGCTCCTACTGTCTCCTTGTTAAACATATGCTTGCTTATTTTCAAGTGACTTTTAAACTGTTCTTAGCATAATCAGACAACTCTTCTCTTTCCCTTCCGTCATGAGCAAGTAGCCTACAGACATGGAAAGCCCCTCTAGTACCAACATCAACTCTGAAGCTGGTTATCACTTCCTCACTGACTTCCCTGGGATGAGGATTTCACTCTAAGGAGTCTCCTGAACTGCCCGGCATATGGAGTTGCCACGTATCAGACATCTGGAGCATGATTTTCCTCCAAAAGGCACAGCACTGGGAGTGCAAATGTCTACAGCTCAGAGGCTGAAACCTAACAGAATTGAACTGTTAATTTTGCATTCAAAAAGCACACAGCAGACTATCCATCTCACCAAAAATGAGAGCATTTTGGATGTACACATCAAATACAATATTACTGAATAACTCCATGTTCACAAGAACAGACAAGTACACTTGAGTGCTCTATCCAGTACTATGCCAATGAAGCAAACTCTGTTTATCAGGCTCACTTAGAAAAAAATTTCTCATTTTTCCCTCTAAATTCAAATCTTTCGCCAACCCACCCCTTTAATCTGAAAGCTCAGTCGATTGGCTTGTTTTCACCAAAAATACTACAAAAAGGCTGAAATTCCCCTGTAAACTACAAGAAGCCTCTAAATTTTCTTCTGGCTTCTGCACTGATGAGTGCACACACCTTGGCATGAGCCATGACAGAACAGCACAGCAGGAAGACGCTCCTTCCAAGAAAGCTCCTTTCTGGACAGGTCTTTCTGAGCAAACAAGGGGGATGCAGGAGTCTGGGCACAAGGAGAAACAACAGCACAGAACTTCACTAGAAATGCATCAGGTATGTGCGCAGGAGAGAGTCAAATTCAGGACAGCTGCGTCTCTTATGGACTCAATTCTGAACTGGATCTAACCAGGACAGCTTCACTGTCTTCAAAGGGCCTGTCCAGATGGATGCCTGCTGCAGACCCAGCCTCAACAAATACAGGTCTTTCTACAGATAAAAATGGAGAATCTTCATTATAATTTTCCTAACATGTAGGATGTCCCCACAAAGCACTTCCCTTTGTCTTACTTCTTTTGTGTTCAAAAGTAGAAATTACAGAAAAGCATTTTGCAGAACTCTCCTTGCTTCATAAAATCATAGAATCACAGAATTGTAGAAGAGAGACCAGATTGGAAGGGACCTCAAGGATCACGTGGTCTAATCTTTCTTGTCAAAAGCATAGTTTAGACAAGATGGCCCAGCCAAATCTTAAAAGCATCCAATGTTGGGGAATCCACCAACAAATCCATTTCCCTGGGGACATTATTCCAAGGGCCGATTGTTCTGATTGTGAAAAATTTTCTCCTAAACAGCTCCATTGTGAGATGTGTAACTCTTAATACTTACATATAATTACAGCTTCCCAACACAATGCTACTGGATATACAATAGCATAAACAACTTTTATAATTTGCTACAAAATAGGAGATTCATAATTGCTACTGAGTGAGCATTTGGCAATTTAAGTATGCTAAATAAATCCTAACCATAATTTTATTATACACAGAATTTTAGCATTGTGTATTTTAAGTGTTAATGAGTAAGGACTGCTTGCTCTAGAACTTGAAGACAGCATAGAAGGCACAATCCTAGGGAGCTTCACACGAGCACCAAGCAAGCCAAAGCAGCAGCTGAAAGAGAGCATAACTATGCCAGATTACACCCTCAGAACACATCTAGCCCCTGTGAATCGCATCCATATCTTGTATTAGCTGGCCCGTGGCAGACAGAAACAGGTGTCTCCAATGCTAAAAGCAAGAGGGAAATTTAGTTTTATTAAAACAAACAAAACAAACCCATAGGCACCAGAAATACAAAGCCTTCTGGTGTTAGCTGTGGCAGTCTCTGCAAATGAAGACAGTGCTTGACCCGCTACATAAACCAGTGTATTTTGTGTACATATTACAACGGCTGGCTTCTTCAGCTCTGTTCTGCAATCATAAATTAGTTATTAATAGGAAACATGAAAGCTGGTAGTTTAAAACAGTTTAATTCATTGACAAAAAATAGGAGGCCTCACTATAATATGGTAACATTTTATGTGTTAGATTAGCAGCATTATCATAATTACAATATGATATCCTGAAACAAGTGGAACAAAACTATTGAAATAAGAAGTTAACAGAGACCTCTCTCTGATAGCTGAGTTATAGTAAGTTTTATTCAGATGGATGATGCAGTCTTATATTTAATTAGTAAAAAAACAGGTTTTGCTTAAAACATCTGCTGGATTTGAAAAAAATTTTAAAAGTGGTTGGAGCACTGCAGGTATCCTGTGTAGGCATAAAAAAAAACCAACCAAAAACTGTACCATGAGTGAAAGTTCTTTCCATCTCCACCCAGTCTTGGAATCAAGAGCTTCGGTATGGAATTAGTATACAAGTTAATGAGTTCAGGATTAAAGTGTTTAGAAAAATAGCATTGAATTATCAAGAGAAAGTAATTAATTGTCAAATCATATCAAAGGGATAAAAAGTTTCCATGTGTCTGAAGATAATGAAAATAAAGTTTTCATAAAATACAAGTTATTTAAATGCAGTAAAATAATGTAACAAAATAATAAACAGGTATAGAAAAATACCAGGAAGAAGGATAAAGTGTATTAAGACACGAATCGCTGTCACAAGGAAAGAGGTAGAATCTGTGCCACTGGATATTTACAGGACTGGAAACTTAACAAAAAGGGAAACGTTAAAAATACTCTACACTGGAAGAGCAAAGGGACAGATTAAGAGGTTTCTTCTTTCCCAGTTGTTTATGACAGTCTACACTGCATGACTAGGCACCAACAGGAAAAATTAAGTAAGTGAGAATACTACTTATCTCATTGTAATAGTTCATACCTCTCACTAACTCTGCACACATTCATAGCTACACAGTATCACAGAAGATGGAGGGTTGGTTTGTTTTTTAATTTATTACACAATGCATGGTTAAAATCTCCATGTTAAAATGGTTCGGAAGGACAGAAAGTATCTCCCTATATTTTCAAAGAAAAATTGCCATTTCAGAGCAGTAGTGGTAGGAATAAAGAGATGTAGAGGGCTCAGGAAAATATGAAAACATTAGAGACATATACAGGACCAGATATGAAATAACTGATAAAATCCCACCATAGACTTGACCCAATGGCTTCTGATTTCCTCGGGAAAAAAAATACACCAGCCAAAGAAAAATGTCTGGTATTTTTACCTTATAACACTCATGAAAGGGCTAACAGGTGGCTTCCCTCGAGTCCCCCTTACAGCTAATCTTACCTCTTTACAAACCACACTGCCTGTCTGCATTTCTAAAGACTTATTTCAACATCAACAAAAGATCTGCAGTGATCTGGTGAATGACACGGTAGCTTCCCAATGTAATTTCCACAATTCAGTTGGCAGTTACAGAGAATAATGTAGGGAGAATGCAGAAAGGATTCATGTCTTCAATTCAGATGTTAGTGAAAAATAAAAATTAAGTTTTCAGACTAACTCTGAATTTTGGTGTGGTCATGGACTATATATGCAGTTCCATGACTTTGCAAAGATCATTATGGAACTTGCTTCTTTTATTCACCTTGGATGCAGCAAACATAGGTTGGCTAAGGGTTTTCTCTTTGCCTTTTTCTGCATCCCATTTCACCCTCTAGCTTTCTACAAGCTTCAAGATTGCTGAACTTGGACATTACATTAGCACTGTCAAAGCAATGCATAAAAATAGCATTTTAGACCTATAAGTAAATATATTAAAAGTGAGAAATTCAAAGACCTTGGCATTCTGCCTAGGCATCACAACTCCTATGCAAATCCGAATTCACCCTGGATTTGCAGTCACCAAAAAAACCAACCAAACAAAAAAACCCACACAAACCCCCCCAAAAACCACCCTATTCACAAAAAAATTAAAGTTGAAGTGTATGAGAACAAAGTAGGTCCAGAAATTACAGATATAGTGCTTTGAGTCCCAACTTCTATCTTGTTTTAATACAATTTACGGTTGCACATTTATACACAGTGCAAACTATACAGCCTAAAAATTAAGACATGGAAAGAGATGCAATAGTGTTACTACTCAGAATAGATACAGTAGTTGAGAATTATCTGGTATATGTTTTTCCTCTAAGACAGACTCCTACTCCACATTATACAAATTCATTTGAAATTACAGGAGCGCTTAATGTAAAAAAGCCCCAAAACCTCATTTCTTGTTGTTATACCATATGAAGTGGGATCCTGAGGAGTCGAGTACAAATGCTTTATGCACTCAAGATTCTGAAGACAAAAAGCCACAGCATACTAAAGAATTAAGTGATATATAAAGAGTAGTACGTGCTTCCATCTTGAGAGGTGCAAAATCATTGCAGTTTGCTGGCACGTTAACTCCTCTGAGACCCTTGTCCAGAGAACAGCAATTGTGGCTTAAGAGCACATCGAGTAGAGCTGCTGAAGTCAGTCATAGAATCATAGAATCATTTAGGTTGGAAAGGACCTCTAGGACCCTCAAGTCCAACCTTTGTCTAATATCTCCCTGATCCCTAGACCATGTCTTGAAGTGCCACATCTACTCATTTTTTGAACACCTCCAGGGATGGTGACTCCACCACCTCCCTGGGCAGGTTGTTCCAGTGCCTGACCACTCTTTCAGTAAAGAACTTCTTCCTAATGTCAATCTAAGCCTGCCCTGGTGCAACTTGGGAGAAGGGTAACTTGGGAGAAGAGATCAACACCAGTCTCACTACAACCTCCTTTTAGGTAGCTGTAGGGAACAACGAGGTCTCCTCTCAGCCTCCTCTTCTCCAAGCTAAACAATCCCCATTCCCTCAGGCACTCCTCCATGTGCTTAAAGTTATTTATATGCACCAGTGCCCTGCCGGAGTAGACTCAACATAGATCACATGCCATCTCTCTGATTAATTATATAGCAAAATGGTGACAACTAGTTCACTTGGAACATAAGACATTTTGGGACACGTTCACTATAATTAATGAACATAAACTGTTTTCTGGCATAAAAAAGCCTGAAAACAAGGTATCACATCTGTTCCAATTTTTTAATCCATTAATAATGAAGTTGATGTGAAAATAAAAACATACAAAATAAATTTGGTGTGCGATTTTGTGAGATTTTCACTACAACTCCCATGTTAATACTGAAAAATATATGGAAGATAAATAGACATCGTTACAAGATTGGCTCTGTTTGATACGTGTAGATTTAACAAAAACATGAGAAAAAACAAAACCACACACACAGAGTATTTAACACTGCTTTCAATAATCTTCTATAGTACAGCCAAAATTAACCAGATAACAAACTGATCAAATTCACTGAAGACAACTTAAGAAGAACAAATTGCTATGGTATTATGAAAGTAAACTAGTTTAAAACACTTCTCAATTTCTACTTGAAATTAAAAGTAGAAGTATCAGACTTTTTACTGATATTATAAACCAGCATTTACGACTCACAAGCCAAGAAGAATACAACAGGTCTCAGGGTTGATTACCCAGTGCCTGCTGGCTGATGCTAACCTGCTTGTAGAGGGTGGGTGCTGATACACACCCAGGCTGCTTTCACACAGAACCTTGAGCATGCAGGAAATCCCAGTTCTGAAATAACACTCCAGTTCACCTCCTTGCACTTCCAGTCACATTGCCCAACCGGCAAACAGAACCCACTGCCACGAGTCACTAGAAATCACAGCCTGACACTGCAAGGTACAGGATCTCTGACTGGCCTGGAGCTTGACAAAAGCTATAGCCACAAATGTCCATGAGCAGCACTTCTCTCTTTCACTCAACCAACGGTGCCACCTCAGAAACAACCATAGAGAATTTTCTGGCCAACGGCAAATCATGCATTACCGTACTCCCAGGAGGACAGACATCAACAGAGGTACTTTGTTGAATGGCATTTAACTTATTGCATAAGCAATGCTGCTAGACACAACAGGCTAGATGGAAGGCTACAGCAGAGCATTTCCATCAGTTGAATTTCTGGAACCTCTCTTGACAGCTAAATTAGCTTTTGATAGCAGCTGCCATTGTTTTGAGAAAAAAACCCAAAAATTCCCCACTCATTCCCACTTTTGCACAGCAGTTTTGGTATGTGCCAACATTCTCCTTCTGGAGATATATCAAACCAGAAGCCCTGCCCCAGCCAGCCACCAAGTATATTCCAACTTCTAAGGACAAAGTAAAAGACCAAATCAACATCAAGTCTTCTGTACAGCTGTGAGTGACATACATGCTAAAGTTACACAGCCCAGAGGACCGGCTACATACAATTTGAAAACTCCAAGCTTCATATAGAATAGAATTAGAAGCCTCAACAGCAATTATACCAGTGTTCAGATTTTACTGTATTGCACCAAATTACCCATTAATTTCCACATAACTAGAATCTGGAACCTAGAGATCCATGTGATCAAGTAAGAGTAAGAACTAAAAAATTCCTGCCTTTTAAATAGCACATCCTAAGATATGTTATATGCATATTACAAGCAAAACCTCCTGCCCAGATACTCTCCAAAATTTTTTGATAGATCTCAAAATACAACAGGCCAAGATTTGCTTAAGTTTGCCCCAAAGCTTACAGGATCATGACCTTACATTTTAAATAAAACCAATAAACTACTCATACAATCAGAATCAATCAAGGAATCTACTCTGATATCAGTTACGTGACGAGTCAAAGCTAATTCTACTGCAGTATGCAGAAAAAATATCTAATAACCAAACTTTTTTTTATAATTTTAGGAATATGACAGTTACCAATATCATAAAATTAGCAACTGATG